>JAJIBD010006001.1:0-57363 GCA_021461705.1 Cryptotis parvus
GGTGTGTTTAAAGATGAATTTCTTTTGAGGTGCAGAAGCTTTTTAGTTTCATGTAGTCCCATATGTTTATCCTTTCTTCTAGTTGCTTTGTTAGTGATATTTCACCTTTGAAGATGCCTTTAGCTTCAATGTCGTGGAGGGGTTTTTTCCTATATTTTCTCCAATGTACTTTATGGATTCAAGTCTGATATTGAGATCTTTAATCCATTTTGATCTGATTTTTGTGCATGGTGTTAGACACAGGTCCAAATTCATTTTTTTACATGTCGCTGCCCAGTTTTCCCAACACCACTTGTTGAAGAGGCTTTCCCTTACTCCATTTTAGACTCATTGCACCTTTATCAAAGATTAAATGATCATGTGTTTGAGGTTGGGTGTCAGGATACTCAATTCTATTCCATAGGTCCACAGGTCTGTTTTTATTCCAATACCATGCTGTTTTAATTACTACTGCCTTGTAGTACAGTTTGAAGTTGGGAAAGGTGATGCCTCCCATCTTCTTTTTTCCCGAGGATTGCTTTAGCTATACTTGGGGGGTTTATTGTTCCATACAAATTTCAGGAGCGTTTGGTCAATTTCTTTGAAGAGTGTCATCGGTATCCTCATAGGGACTGCATTGAATCTGTATAGAGCTCTAGGAGTATTGCCATTTTGACAATGTTGATTCTCCCCATCCATGAACAGGGAATGTGTTTCCATTTCCTTGTGTCCTCTTTTATCTCTTGGAGCAGTGTCTTGTAGTTTTCTTTGTACAGGTCCTTTACATACTTGGGTAAGTTGATTCCTAGGTATTTGATTTTCTGTGGCACAATTGTGAATGGAATAGTTTCCTTAATATCCCTTTCTTCTCTTTTGTTATTTGTATATAGGAAAGCCACTGACTTTTGGGTGTTGATTTTGTATCCTGCCACTCTACTATATGTGTCTATTGTTTCTAGGAGTTTTTTGGTAGAGAGTTTAGGGTTCTCTAGGTATAATATCATGTCATCTGCAAATAATGATAGCTTGACTTCTTCCTTGCCTATCTGGATGCCCTTGATGTCCTTTTCTTCTCTGATTGCTATGGCAAGTACTTCCAGTACTATATTGAATAAAAGAGGTAAGAGTGGGCAACCTTGTCTTGTCCCTGATCTCAGGGGGAAGGCTTTCAACTTTCCCCACTTAGAATGATGCTCGCTGTGGGCTTTTGGTAGATGGCTGTAACTATCTTGAGGAAAGTCCCTTCAATTCCCATTTTCTGGAGGGTTTTAATCATGAACGGGTGCTGGATCTTGTCAAATGCTTTTTCTGCATCTATTGAAAGGATCATATGGTTTTTTTTTTTTTTATTTTTTTGATATTATGTATTATGTTGATTGACTTGCGAATGTTGAACCATCCTTGCATTCCCGGGATGAATCCTACTTGGTCATGATGTATAATCTTCTTGATGATTCTTTGGATTCTGTTTGCTAGTATTTTGTTGAAGATCTTAGCATCCATGTTCATCAGGGATATTGGTCTGTAGTTTTCTTTCTTTGTGTTGTCTCTCCCTGCTTTGGGTATCAGGGTGATATGTGCCTCGTAGAAGCTGTTTGGGAGTGTTTCTGTTTCTTCTATTTCCTGGAAGAGCTTGAAAAGTACTGACAGTAGGTCCTCCTTAAAGGTTTGGTAGAGTTTACTAGTGAATCCGTCTGGACCTGGGCTTTTGTGTTTGGGCAGACTTTTAATTACTGTTTCTATTTCCTCAATGGTGATAGGCTTATTCAGGTATTGGAGGTCTTCTTGTTTCAGCCATGGGAGGTTATAGGACTTCAGGAATTGATCCATTTCTTCTAGATTCTCATGTTTCACGGCATACAGTCTCTCAAAGTAATCTCTGATGATCTTTTGTATTTCTGTGGTTTCTGTTGTGATGTCACCCTTTTTATTTCTGATTCTGTTTATTTGGGTTTTCTCTTTCCCTGTACTTACAAGTCTTGACAATGGTTTGTCAATCTTGTATATTTTTTCAAAAAACCAGCTCTTGGTTTCATTAATCTTTTGGATTGTTTTTTTGGTTTCCAACTCATTGATTTCCTCTCTAAGTTTTATTATTTTTTTTTTCTGCCTGGGTTGGGCTCCTTTTGTTGGTCTTTTTCTAATGTCTTCAGCTGTGTAGTCAGGTTATTTATATGGGCCCTTTCTTGTTTCCTGATGGATGCTTGCAGAGCTATAAACTTCTCTCTTAACACGGCTTTTTGCCGTGTCCCACAAGTTCTTATAGTTGGTGTCTTCATTTTCATTTGTTTCCAGAAATCTTTGGATTATCTGTTTGATTTCTTCTATGACCCATTTGTTGTTCAGGAGTGAGCTGTTCAGTTTCCAGGTGTTTGGTTTGACTCCCTGTTTCTGTGTACGGTTAACTTCCATTTTCAGTGCATCATGGTCTGAAAAGATAGCTGACACAATTTCTATCTTTTTAATCTTATTGAGGTATGCTTTGTGGCTCAGCATGTGGTCTATCTTGGAGAATGTTCCATGTGCACTAGAGAAAAATGTGTATTCAGCTTTTTTGGCATGAAGAGCCCTGTATATATCCACTAGCTCTCTTTCTTCCATTTCTTCCTTCAGGGCCAATATTTCCTTGGTGAGTTTCAGTCTTGTTGATCTATCCATCGTTGATAGAGCAGTATTGAAGTCTCCAACTATTATTGTGCTACTGTTAATGTCTTCTTTGAGGTCTCTTAGCAGTTGTTTTATGTATTTTGCTGACCCCCTCATTGGGGGCATATATGTTTAGTAGTGTAATTTCTTCCTGGTGTACATACCCTTTAATTAATAAGAAGTGGCCTTAGTTGTCCCTTCTAACCTTTTTTAGCCTGAAGTCTATATTATCTGATACTAATATGGCCACACCCGCCTTTTTGGAGGAGTTGTTTGCATGGAGAATGGTCTTCCAACCTTTGACTCTGAGTCTCTGTTTGTTCTGATTATTCAGATGTGTTTCTTGTAGACAGCAGAATGTTGGGTTCAATTTTTTAATCCATTTTGTCACTCTGTGTCTCTTAATTGCTGCATTTAGACAGATCATTGTCATTGGATTTTGTGCCATCTTTCTTTTTTGTGTTTGTTGTGCTTATGGGTTGGGTCGCATTACAGTAGACCCTTCAGTCCTTCTTTAAAAGTTGGTTTTGAGTCCATGAAGTTCCTGAGTTGTTGCTTATCCATGAAGTTGTATATCTTTCCTTCATATCTGAATGTGAGCCTGGCCAGATAAAGAATTCTTGGTGAAGCCTGCAGTTCATTGAGCCTTTTCACAATATCCCACCATTGTTTTCTTGCTCGGAGTGTTTCATCAGAGAAGTCTGCTGTAAATCTTAGAGACGTTCCTTTGTATGTGATTTCCTTCTTTGATCTTGCTGCTTTCAGTATTCTATCCCTATCTATAGTTTTTGTCATTTTTATTAAGATGTGTCTTGGAGTATTCTTGTTGGGGTTTCTTTTAGCTGGTATCTAGCAGTCCACAGAATGGGAAAGAATATTCACCCAATACCCATCTGATAAGGGGTTAATATCCAGGATATATCAGGCACTGGTAGAACTTTTACAAGAAGAAAACAAACAACACCATCAAAAAAATGGGGAGAAGAAATGAACAGAAACTTCAGCAAGGAAGAAATTCGAATGGCCAAAAAACATATGAAAAAATGCTCATCATCACTAATCATCAGATAGATGCAAATCAAAGCAACAATGAGATACCACTTTACACCACAGAGACTGGCACATATTCAAAAGAGCAAGAACAACAAAGTGCTGGTGTGGATGTGGGGGAAAAGGGGACACTCATCCATTGTTGGTGGGAATGCCGGCTGGTATAGCCTTTCTGGAAAACAATATGGACTTTCCTCCAAAGACTAGAAATTGAACTCCCTTTTGACCCAGCCATACCACTCCTGGGAATCTACTCTGGGAAACCAAATATACTGGCGGAAACACCATCCCTACTTTTATGTTCATAGCAGCATTATCCACAACAGCCAGAATCTGGAAGCAACCAGAGTGCCCTAGAATCGATGACTGGATAAAGAAGCTTTTGGTACATCTACACAGTGGAATACTATGCATCTGTTAGGAAAAATGAAGTTATAAAATTTGCCTATAAATGGATGGACATGGAGCAGATTATGTTGAGCGAAATTAGCCAGAAGGAGAGAGACAGATACAGAATGACTGCATTTATTTTGCATGGCATAAATATATATGTACATATTATGATACCAATATCCAAGGTCAAGTGAAACATATATCAGGAGGTCTTGTCAAAGGTGGAAATTATCATAAACATGTGGGAGTCAGAGGTTAGGTAGACAGAAAATGGAACAGTGTGCTAATAATTTTTCGAGGGGTACTAATGCCAACTTAGAACTGGGCATTAAATAGAGGCAAAAGGATACACATGACAACCTTTTAATGTATGTTCTGTAATCCATAGTCTGGAAGGGAAGGAAAAGAGAAAGAGAGAGAAAGGGAAAGAAATAAAAACCTGCCATGGAGGTGGGCTGGGGAAGGGGGGGGGGAGGGAACCGGGGACGTTGGTGGTGGGAGATGGGCACCGGTGGAGGGACCGGGTGCTGGAATACTGTATGACCAAAACCCAAATATGAACTTTTTAATTGTATATCTTTTTTATTTGTGTATCTCACGGTGGTGTAATAAAATACTTAAATTAAAAAAAATAAAGATGAATTTCTAGGTATTGTTCTGGGTAGACTCTTTTGTCTCCTGACTATCTGACATCTCTTCATCTCTGTTTCAAGAAATTAAATCCAAAATCATTCACTTCATTAGTGAATTAGTTAGGCAATTTTCCACTTTTTAAAAAATAGCCATCAACAGTGGTTGGTGGTTGAGGTGGGGGGGCCACTCCCAGTGATACTTGACCATGATCTCAAGGTGAGGTACCATCAAGTCCACCCTGGGATGGAGCTCCGGGGCCATGCAGTAGAATCAAACTTGAGATCATGTGTGTAGATGCGGCATGTGTGCATCAATCCTTTGAACTATTTACTCCACCCATTTCTGTTTGTTGTTCTTTTCCTTTTTTTGAGTTTTGTACCATCCCTGCAGTGCTTGAGGTCTTCTGACTCTGTACTTAAAGGCTGCTCCAAAGGCACTCAGGAGACCATGAGGTGCCAGGGTAGAACTTCTGCTCCTTGCATGTAAAGCACACTTTGCAAGCCTACTAAGTCATCTCTCTGCCCCTTCCTGTTTTACAATGCTATGCAATGTATCCATTTATTATTCACTATTGAACCATCCATTCAACAATAAGCCTCCAAAATGGAGTCACTTTGTCATTAGAGAGTGACCTTGTACTGCTGTGCTAATTATTAAAACGTGATAACTTGTTATTATTTATTTATTTTTAAGTTTACTTTTATGATGCTGGGTATTGAACACAGAGCTCACATATGCGAGGCCAGGCCACGGTCTACTCTGAGTTGCATCTCTGTTTCCATTACTCATTATTTATTAGTTTTTAATTGAGATAATATTTCATTTGACATGTTTCAGTTGTATATAATTAAAAAATCAATGTTTGTGCACACTACATAAGTTCACCTTTAAATATTTAATTCTATCCTTCACTACAGATTTGTCTCCTTTGTCCATATATTTTCATCCTTTCCCTTATTTTCATTCTGGCAACCACTAACTGGGCTTTCCCTTCCCAGCTTATTTTACTGAGAATAATATCCATCCATTATATTGCAAACAGGAAGATTTTATCCTTTTTATAGATGAGAAGTATTCTCAGGTGTGTTTGTATTTGTCTCTGTGTGTCTGTGTGTGTGTGAGAGAGAGAAAGAGAGAGGCAGAGAGAGAGAGCGAGACAGATTAAGAGCAGGGGTAGTAGAGACAGAAACAGTTCTTCATTTAGCAATTAATGGGCACTTAGGGTTGCTTATAGTTCCTGGCTATTGTAATTAATGTTGCAGCATATGTGGGAGCATGAAAGAGGTTATGCATTCATACCTTTTGAAATAATTAGTGTGTATTTTTTGGAAATATCTCAAACTGGATAAAGTAAAATTTTCAGAGTTGATCACTGTATCACTGTCTTCCTGGTCATCATCGATTTGCTTTTGGAGAGATTTTTGTATTGCTTTCCAAAATGACTGCATTCTTACGGCAATATATAAAGGTTTCTTTCTCAACACCTGTGATTTCTTGTGTTTGGAAGATTGCCATTCTCACAGGTGTGAGGTGATTACTCATTGATGTTTTGATTTGTATTTCCCAAATAATAGAGGAATAACATCTTTTTTGGGTATTTATTTTCTTTCAGCATGTCTTCATTATTCAGATTACTCATCTATTCAGATTATACCCATATTAACTTTTAAAAAATCATTGATTTTTATGGGGGGGTTTGGTGGGAGGATATTTTGAATATTAGCTTTTTGTTGGACATATTCTTCTTCCACCTGGTATGGCGGAGATTTACAGGATGAGTTCAGGAGGAATAATAGAATCATTAGAGTCCTTGAATAAGAGGAAGCCAACTTTGATGAAGAAATGCTAGTTAAAGAAAATAAGATAATTTTCCAGAGTTGAGGCATGGAAGTGTCCACATTCAAAAGACATGGATGATTGCAGCAGAAATAGACCCAATAAGAAATACATCAAAACATATTGTACTCAGAATAACAAAAGCCACAGAGACATTATTCAAAGCATTGAAAGTTACTGAAAGCAGCAAGATCAAAAAAAGAAATTTACATATGAAGGAAAGTCCATAAGTTCATGGCAGACCTATCAAATGAGACTCTACAAGCCAGAAAAGATAGAGGGACAAACACACACACACATACACACACACACACACACACACACGCACACACACACCACAAACTCAATAAAATTAGCGCCTCACAAGAATACTCTAACCAACTAGATTATCATTCAGATTTGAAGGAACTATAGAGAACTTCAGGGACAGGCAAAAATTTAGGGAATTCAGAGCCTTGAAACAAGTAATGTAAGAAGCATTAAAGGAGTTTCTTTATTTAATTTTTTTAACAAAGTTGGTTATGATAATCTGTTCTTCCAACACCAATGCTACCACCGTTGTCCCTACCCACCACCATTATTTCCGATTCTCTCAGCCATCCCTTAAGCCTGCCCATATAGTAGGCAGGCTACTCAGTAATTTATTTTATATTCCTTTTATAAAAAATTTGCTAAAAATGATTAAGAAATATTTCCTTAGAAGAAAGGTAGTATAGATTGCTCAATCCCACCGTAAAGTCATTAGGCCTTGTTTAAGAAAGTACTAATATGTTGTTACAGGGTAGGCATTGTGTATTTATATTTTGTTACACAGTAGGCATTGCATATGTGTCTATTTTCTAATTTATATGCAATTAAATGTGGTGTGCTACTTGGTTATCAGTTTTGTAGAGTTTGAGATGTTATGTGGCCATAAATGTTGCTGCTTGCTCTAAGATTCCCAAATTTTTAATGGAGTGATAAAGCTGGAGTTATATTTTTAACAGGGTGGTGGCTTTGGTGCATGGGCATGACTACTAGGCCTTCTGGAAGGACAGGGAGACTGGGGAGCTCCTGACTTAAAGGAGAGGAGAAACTTCTCATCATTTCTTCATTGAGTATGACATTCTCTCATGACACTGACGGCTACCCTCTGTTAGGTTAGGAAATGTGTGTTTATTACTAGTTTGTTAAGGGTTCTTATATTTTAAAAACAATTAATGTTTTCTTTATATTGAATGTTTTGTGTCTACAGGTAATATTTATATCTATAGAATTTTATTATAATATTTTAGCTTATTAATGCAAATACTTAAATATTTTGTTTCTAACATAAAGCCAGTATTCTGCATTTAGAATTAAATATACTTGTAATTTCATTTTAAAATAATTTTATTTTATTTTTTTTTTTGGCCCACACCAGCAGTGCTCAAGTTTTACTTCAGACTCTGTGTTCAGAGATCATTACTGGTAGGCTTGAGGAACCATATGGCATGTGAAGGATGGAACCAAGGTGAGTAACACCAACTCTCTACCCATTGCACTGTCTCTTCAGACTTCCACTTTTATATTACTCTTAAAATCTTACTTTAATTTTATTTATTATCTTCTTACTCTAAAATTTTTACAGTAGATTCATTCTACAAATATAATGAATCTATTTAATGTAAAATTTTACTTTATTATTATATAATTATTCATACATTTAATTTTAATGTATATACTCTATAAAGAAGTATATCATTTAAAAAAGGTTTCATCAAGTTATTGATTTATAATTTCATGCAATTTTAGGTTCATTTTTATTTAATTATTTATGTTAATTGTGTATGTGTACACACAAAATAAATAACTCATTTCTCTCATATGTGGATATAAGGAAATATAGTAAGGGAACAATAAATGCCTTGGAATTGGAGATGGCCAAGTGGGGCCCTTGTGGCACTGGTGGAAGGGAAGGCAGTGGACACCCTGGCTATTTTGGGTGAAAGGAAGCAGACACCCTGATTATTAGTGTGGAGTTAGAACATTGTGTGCAGGAAAAAAAATAACCACTTGTCACTTATCTTCCCATTGATCATGGATTTGCTCGAGCAGGCCCCAGTAACATCTCCATATGTTCTGTCACATGCTATGTAGCCCAAGGGCATCTGCTCTCTCCAGGAACATAAAGAACCTCAAACCATTCCATCAGGTCATGGTAATGAGGTCTATAATTATTACTGGTATTTGGCATATCAAATATGACATGGGAGGCTTGCCAGACTTTGTTGTGCGGTGGGATACTCTTGTAGTCACCTATGATCTCGAACATTTATTGATGAACCGTGTGGCCGCTTTGCAGCCGTGCGAGCTGGGCTGTGATCAGCTCTTCTACTGGGTGGAGTTCTGACGAGAGGGGAGTCTGGATGTGGAAAATGGTGACCCTTATGGTGTGGGAGTTCCTCTGGCTTCTTGCAAGGCTCTGCATAGTTTAAATCATGATACTTCAATAATAATGGTAGAAAAGCAATTCAATAACCCCATCATAAAATGTAAAGAGACAGAGAGACCTTTGCCAAAGAATACTTGCAGATGTCTTTTGTATTCATCCAGGAAAATGAAAATCAAAACAACAATGGATATCAGTTTATACCAGTGAGAAAGGTGTATATTAAAAAAAAACTGAAAAGTATCTGTATTGTAAAGCCCAGTTGGGGTGGAGGAGGAGAGAGAGAGAGAGAGAGAGAGAGAGAGAGAGAGAGAGAGAGAGAGAGAGAGTCTTCCATCGAGGCAGGCTGGGGTGTAGAGGATGGAGGGTGACAGGAGGGTAAAGGGGTACATTGGTGGTGGGAAATGTGCACTGTTGGGGGTTGGGTGTTGGAACAGTGTGACTGAAACCCAATCATGAACAGCCTTCTACCTGTATGGCACAGTCACTCAATAAAATAAAATTTTAAAAAACTCCCTCAAAACTGCAAGGTCAGTGCTGCTATCTAACTGCATTGGTTTATTATTCCTAAGAGATTTTGGTGTGGTATCTTTAGGGTTTCTATGTATAAAGCCCTGTAATCTGCAAATAGTGATAGTTTAATTTCTTTTCCAATTTGGGTCCTTCTAATTTATTTTACTAGTCTGATTGCTGTGACAAAGACTCCCAGTCCTATATTGAACAGAGGTGTCAAAGTGGAAATACTTTCCTTGTGGCTAATCTCAGGGGAAAGACTGAGTATGTGTATCACATTCACTGGTATGATACTCAATGTCGCTTCACTGAGTATGTTATTAGCTATATGTTATAGATTGTTACTATCTTGACATTTGTTCTTTATTTTCTGAGAACTATTTTATGCATGGATGCTGAAACTTTTCAAATATCTCCTTGGAATCAATTTATATAAGTGTGTATAAATTTATTTATGTATTTATATAAGCTGATACAGTGGTAGCTGGAGGAAAGGGCAGAGGAGCCCAAATCCCCGCCTCCAAGTCATGCCAGCGTGGTACCTCCCCACACGTGTGAGCGAACTCTTGGAGCAGTGTTGGACTTGGTTAGGGGGCTGGCCAAGCCCCTTGCCAACCACTGGAGGTCAGCTCCATGGGTTGCTTCCATGTGGGGCTGAGCGACACAGCTGTGGGTCTGGATTTTAAAAATGAAGTCAGTCATTTTCAACATTTAGACTCCACAGCTCCTCAGAACTCCACCCAAGAGAAAACCTGATCTTTCCCTTTGAGTTCATCAGTAAATGCTCGAGATGAGAGCCTTCTACTGAGGTATACCACCTACATGACAGAGCCTGGCAAGCTTCCCGTGTTTTATTTGATATGCCAAAAAAACAGTAACAATTATTGACCTCATTCCCATGACCTGAAGGAATGGTTTGCGGCTTTTCCTGTTCATGGAGCAAACAGATGCCCCTGGGATACACTTGCTTGCAACAGGACATATGGAAATGTTACTGGTGCCCGCTCGAGCAAAATGGATGAACAACGGGAAGACAGTGATACAAGTGAAGTGATACAGTGGTACTGCTTAAACTGTTTGCATGTACTGACCTATCCTTTCATCCCTGGTATGAAACCTATTTGTGGCATATTATCCTTTGATATATGTAGTTCATTAAATTTTGTTGAAGAAATTTGCATTAATGTTAATCTGGATATCAGTTTAAATTTTTTAGTGACATATATGTATGCCCTTGGTGTTAGTGTAATATTGTCTTCACAGAAAATTGTTAGCAAGAACTCTGGTTTCTTGACTGTTTTGGAAGACCTTGACACTAAGTCTTCTTTGAAGTTTTCATAGAACACACAAGTGAACCCATCTGTAATAGGATATTATTTTGGGAAGCATTTTTAAATGATGTTTTAATATACTTATTCATGATCAGTTTGTTTAGGTTTTATATTTTCTCTTTGTTCAATCCTAGACGACTGTATGAGCTAAGAATTCAACTTGAGAATTTCTCTCAGATTCTCAAACTGTGTGGCACAGGGCTACTCCTGGTAACTTCTTATTATCTTTTGTATTCTGGTGTCTATTGCAATTTCTCTGCTTTCATATCTGATTCTATTTATTTGAGTTTAAGCTACTATTTTCTTCATGAGTCATAAGGCTTTGCCAATATTGATTATTCATTTAAAAACAGTTCCTGGTTTTAGTCACCCACAGTATAGTTTTGGTTCTATATGACTGATTACTGCTCAAATTTTATACCTCCTGCCTTCAACTTGGGAGATTCATTTGTTGTTTTTAAGTTGTGAGGTTAGGCTATTTATTTGAATTTATACCCCTTCTACCACTGTAAGCCTGCACTTACTTGAAATGCACTTACCTTTTAGTATTACTCTTGCTGAGCCCTATAACATCCATTTTTTATTTGTTCTAAGGAATCTTTTTATTTCTTCTTTCCACTTTTATCCAGTTCTTATAGAACAAAATGTTGTGTCCTTATTTCTTTCATCAGATTTTTACACCAGCATCCTTTAACCTTTCTTTCACACCTGCATACCATTCAGTCAATAAACCAGTAGTTGTTAGTAGACCTCTTTTTGTTTGCATTTGAACCATACCCTGTGGTGCTCAGAGCTTACTTTTGATTCCTTAACCTCTTTGAGGTGCTTGGGGACCATCTGGAATGCAGAGATCTAACCTGGATCAGCTGCATGCAAGGTCAGTATTTTACTGGCTGTATTAATTTAATGGTCCCCTGGACAAGCAATTATAACCAAAATGTAGACTAGTGGTTTTGAGTCTTTCTAGATCTGTGGAGTGGGATTAAAGAATTCTGTCTTACATGCTTTTTTGGGATATATAATCTTTCACTTATTCAGTTAAGTTTGTTCCAAGGTATTTAATTATTTTTATTTGACTGCAAATGGGATTGTTTTCCTAATTGCTCATTTTGTTAGTTCATTATTTACAGATAGAAACACAACAGATTTTTTAAGTCAATTTTGTAACCTGCCATTTAACTTTATTATTTCTAATAGCTTTTTTGTTGAATTCCTTGGAGTATATTTTTATGCCAAAAATAAACAGTGCAGTTTTGATTCTCCCTTTCTCTTTTTGAATTCTTTCTAAATATGAATTTTCTAAGGAATATAATATTGTTGGGTTTGGAGATATAGTACAGTAGGTGAGGCACTTGCCTTGCACATACCCAACTTCTATTCTATCACCGGAACCCATATGATCTCCTGAGCACTGTCAACAGTGATTCCTGAGTGCAAAGTCAAAAATAGCCCTGGCACTGCCTGGTATGAACCTCAAACTAAAAAAAAGCAGTATATAATATGGTTGATAGGGCAGACGCGTTCGAATGGGTCGTGCCGCCACGGAGGGCGGGCGATCGGCCCAGAGGTTATCTAGAGTCACCAAAGCCGCCGGTTGAGAGACAGACATGGGGAGAACAGGAAAGTTTGGTGGGAAGGAGATATAAAGAGGAAAGAAATGACATACAGAATCTGCCAAGTAGTTGAGGTGCGGGAGGGGAGGGGTGTGGGGACATTGGTGATGGGAGATGGGTTTGGGTGGAGGGATGCGTGTTGGAACACTGTCGAACCAAAACTCTACATGAGCATCTTTCAATTGTATGTCTAAAATGGTGTAATAATATTTGGGGGAAATAGTAAAATTAAATTTAAAAAAAAAGAAAGAAAGAAAGAAAGAGAGAGAAGGAAAGAAAGAAAGAGAAAGAAAGAAAGAGAAAAAGAGAGAGAGGAGGGAGGGGAGAGTGAGAAAGAAAGAAAGAAAGAAAAAGAAAATAAAAAGGAAGAAAAAAAATCTGAGAGAATCTGAGCGTATCTGACTCTCATACCTGCTCTACAAATAATTAGTTTGGTTTAGGCTTTGGTTTGGGGCCATATCCAGGAAGTAATCTTGGCTCTGTGCTCAAGGGATCACTCCTGGAAGTGTTTGGGATGCAGGGGATCAAACCAGGGTAAAACACCTCATCCACTGCACTATATTTCCAGCCCCCTACAGATATTTTAAGACAGGTTCTTTAGTGCTGAAAAGAGGGGCTAGAGCAATAGCACAGTGGGTAGGGTGTTTGCCTTGCACATGACTGACCCAGGTTCAATCCTGGGATCCCATATGGCCCCCAAGCACCGCCAGGAGTAACTCCTGAGTTCAGAGTCAGGAGTAACTCCTGAGCATGGTGGCTGGGGTGACCCAAAAAGGCAAAAAAAAAAATTATATATATAATTTGTCTTCCTGTTGTTCATCGATTTGCTCGAGCGGTCATCAGTACCATCTCCATACGTCCTGACACAGGCTAGGGCATCTGCTCGCTCCAGGAACACGAAAAGCCTCAAACCATACCTTCAGGTCATGGGAATGAGGTCTATAATTGTTACTGGTTTTTGGCATATCAAATACAACATGGGTAGCTTGCCAGGGTCTGCCGTGTGGGTGGGATATTCTCTATAGTAGGCTCTCAGTTCGTGCATTTACTGATGAACCACAATGGGAGAGAGATCATAAATAAATAAATAGAAATAGGAAAGGTGAGAAGAGAGAGAGAGAGAGAGAGAGAGAGAGAGAGAGAGAGAGAGAGAGAGAGAGGGGAGGGAGGAGAGAGAGTTTTGCTTTTGGCCCATGCCTAGTGGTGCTCAGGAATTACTCCTGGCTTTGTTCTCAGGGATCACTCTTGGTAGTGTTCAAGGCACCAGATTCAAGGCTGGGGATCGGCCTAGATCCCGCATGCGCGGAAAGCACCCGACCTGATGCACTCTCTCCTTCCTGCTGCTCTGCACGGAGGAATAAAAGACAAGAAATGTTTTAAATGTGTTAATATAAACTTGATGAAAAACCAAAAAAAAAAAAAAAAGAGAGAGACAGACATGGGGCAGAGCTGCTACTTACTCTCCCTGTGCCCAGCCGCTCACAAGGCGCCCAGGAGGGATGGCGGGTTCTAGCCCTGGCCCATCACCCCAGCAAAGCCTTGCAACAAGCCAGACGACCCCCACTCCATGAGGGCCTCCATTTTCCACAGCCGGACTTCTCTTTCGTCAGAACTCACCCAGCAGACCAGCCTATCACAGTCCGGCTCGCGCGGCCGCTGTGGCCGTGCGGTTTATCAATATATGCTGGACTTAGAGATGACTACAAGAGTATGCTTCCTGCACGGCAGAGCCTGGCAAGCTACCCGTGTTGTATTTGATATGCCAAATACCAGTAACGATTACAGACCTCATTCCGGAATGGATTGAGGCTCTCTATGTTCCTGGAGCAAGCAGATGCCCTTGGGCTCTACTAGCATGAGACAGGACTACGGAGATGTTACTAGGGCCCGCTCGAGCAAATCAATTATGAACGGGAAGACAGTGATACAGTGATACAGTGATATAATATGGTTATAATTTTGGAAGAAATATGAAAAATTGGCATTTTAAAATTATGCTGTTTTGATAATTATCGAACATCTTCACTCAAATCTTCTTCTGTAATATATCAGAATAACTACAAACTTCATCAAGTTGGTTACTTTCCAATTCTTTCTCTGGCATATCTACCACAGTCCAAAGAATGTAGAAAAAGTGATGCCCTTTACTGAAATCTAAACTCATGTAGATGGTAGCAATAGCTGCCTGAATGCCATAGAGATGCAATATTGCAAGCAGCAAGATCACTGAATCACTGTATCACTGTCTTCCCATTGTTCATCGATTTGCTCAAGTGGGCACTAGTAACATTTCCATTAGTCCTGCCACAAGCAAGTGTAACACAAGGGCATCTGCTTGTTCCAGGGACAGGAGGAGCCCGGAACCATTCTTCAGGTCATGGAACTGAGGTCCATAATTGTTACTAGTTTTTGGCATAACAAGTAAATAAAACACAGGTCACTTGCCAGGCTTTGCCATGTAGATGGTATAGTCTCAGTAAGGCTCTCATCTCAAGAATTTACTGATGAAACTTAAAGGGAGAAGATCAGGTTTTCTCTTGGATGGAGCTCTGAGGAACTATGGAGTCTGGATGTTGAGAATGACTGACTGCATGATGTGTGGTTTGTTATAGCTTCTTGCTAGGCTTACTGGTATCAGTTAGAACCTGCCTAGAACTGTATACAATGTATAAATGTGAAAGATCTTGGGAAGGACCTTATCCTAAAATCAGCATTTCCTAAGACTATCACAATGTTAATTCCTATCATTGTGAAGCAGAATTCACCAAGCAAGATCAAAGAAAGAAATTTCATACAAAGGAGCATCCCTTAGATTTACAGCAGATTTATCAGTCAAAGCCCTCTGAATTCAAAGATAGTGATGGGATATTGTGATAAAAACTCAATGAAATGAAGAGGTCACCAAGAATACTTTACCTGGCTAGACTTTGATTCAGATTTGAAAGAACAATACACAGCTTCATGAATAATACACAACTTCAAAAATAACAGTTCAGGAACTTCACAGAATCAAAACCAACTTTAAATAAAGGACTGAAGGAGCTACTCTGAGATAAGACAAACCCCCAAAGCACAACTCCCATCACACAAAAGATGGCACAAAAATTCCATGACAATAATCTCTATCAATGTCAACTGTCTTAATGCACAGTTAAGAGATACAGAGTGGCTAAATGGATTAAAATATTGAATCCAATATAATGCTTTCTACAAGAAATGCATTTGAACAGTTAGAGAAAACACAGACTCAAAGTCAAAGACTGGAAAACAAATTTTCACGCAAACAATTCCAAAAAGGTCAAGTGACCATACTAGTGTTTGACAACATGGATTTCAGACTGAAAAAGGTTAGAAGGGACAGTGAAGTCCATATGTTAATAATAAAGAGATATGTGTATCCAGAAGAAATTACACTCCTAAACATATATTCACCCAACGAGGGGCCAACAAAATACTTAAAACAACTGCTAATAGACTTTAAGGAAGACAATAATAGCAACACAGTTGTGGTCAGAGACTTCAACATTGCTATGTCATTTCTTGATAGATCAATGAGATTGAAAGTCAGAAAGGAAATACTGGCTCTGAAGGGGGAAATGGAATAGAGAGGGCTAATATATATATATATATATATATATATATATATACAGGGCTTATATATATATATATATATATATATATATATATACAGGGCTCTTTTCCTACCAAAGCAGAATACATGTTTTTCTCCAGTGCACATGGAACATTCTCCAAAATAGATCACATGCTGGGCAACAAAACATACCTCAGTAAAATCAAGAAGATGGAAATTGTGTCAACTATTCTTTCTGATTATGATGCACTGAAAATTGAAGTAAATCACATATAGAAAGGTAGATTCAAATCAAACACCTGGAAACTACACAACTCACTGCTGAACAACCAGTCGGTCATAGAGGAAATTAAAAGATTCCTGGAAACAAATGAGAATGAAGACATGAGCTACCAGAACTTGTGGACACAGCTAAAGCAGTGTTAAAAGGAAAGTCTTTAGCTTTACAAGTGAATCAGGAAAGAAGAAAGGGCCCACATAAACGCTTTTGGCTTCATAGCTTAATATCATAGAAAATGTCAACTATAGGAGCCCAACTCAGGAAGGAAGAAGGTAATAATAAAACTTAAAATATAAATCAATGAGCTGGAATCTTCCCCCCAAATTGAAAAGGTCAATGAAACCAAGAGCTGAATCTTTGAAAGTATAAATAAGATTGACAACTCACTTGCAAGAGTCACAAAGAAAGGGAAATAGAACCCTAATGCATTGTATCAGAAATGAAAAGGGGGACATCACAACAGAAAGCACAGAAATTCTAAAGAGCATGAGAGATTACTTTGAGAGTCTGTATGCCACGAAACAAGATAACCTAGAGGAAAAGGACAAATTCCTAGATTCCTATAATCTACCAAGGGTGAACCAAGAAACACGAAATACTTGAAAAAAAACCTATTACTATTGAGGAAATTGAAACAGTAATCAAAAAGCGTTCCAAAAAAAAAAAAAAAAAAACCCAAGTCCAGATGGATTCACTAGTGAATTTTTCCAAACCTTTGAAGAGGACTTATTTCCAGTCCTTTTCAACCTTTTCCAGGAAATTGAAGAAACAGAAACAGATACACTCCCAAACAGTTTCTACAAGGCACATATCACTCTGAGACCCAAATCAGATAGATACATCACAAAAAAAAGAAAACTACAGACTAATAACCCTAATGAACACAGATTCAAAGATCTTCAACAAAATCCTAGCAAACAGAATCCAAAGACTCATAAAAAATATCATACACCATGACCAAGTAGGATTCGTCCTGGGGGTGCAAGGAAGGTTCAACATTCACAAGTCAATCAACATGAAACACCATATATATAATGGAAAAAAATAAAAACCATATTGTTGGATGACAGATCTAGCTAATCTGGGAGCTTTGGTGTTTTGCCCACTTACAGTTTAATCTATTTAAGACAAGTTTCATTCTAATGAGACCTCTGTTCTATGCAAACACTGCTAGAGGTGTGGCAGTTACAGAAGTCACCTTGATTGAATAACTTCTGACTTATACATCTACTAAGACTTCTATGTTTTCTAGATTGGGCACAGCTCCTCTTTATACCCACTGCACCCAGCGTGGGACAGTTAGAATTTACCAGGAGACTACCACCCTGGCTACGTTGAGACTATAGGAAGACTATAGGAAAGATCATACTAGTTTCCTATAAACAGGCTAGTGTGACCCTTTCAGTACACGAGAACAAGATACTCAGAATCACCCTGGTGCAGATAATAATAATTAGGACCTTGTGGGTACCATCTAGATTACATGAAGCTCATGAAATTAAGATGTATTACTTTATATCAACCCACCCCCCTCTCTCTCTCCAGTGTTTTACATAAGAGATAATCTCGGGATTAGTCCTTGGCGTAATCTTTGTTTATACCTGCAATAGGGTGTGGCACTACACTCTGTTTAGAGTTCTTTGTTGACATGACCCTCCCTGGATTACTTTGGTGTATATAAGGGGACTGACTTGAGACCCCTTTGGCTTTCGGCTTTTTCGCTTTCGGCTTTTGGCTCCTCAGCTTTCGGCTTATGGCTTTTTCGCTTTCAACTTTTGACTCCTGCTGCTTTTGGATTTTGGCTTTTGGCTTTTTGCTCTTTGGCCTTTTGCTCCTTCTTCTGGGTAGGACTCATTTCAGGTGAGATTCTCTCTCTCTTTGGTGGGAGACTTAGGCTCTTTTGTATGGTCTAAGTTCGGACCAGAGCTAGAGTTTGTTCATTATATTGGAGTGCTGTGGAAGAGCTTTTGTACTATTAAAAGCCTTTTTTAGAACTGCACCCGGACTCGTGGAGTTATCATCTGTTCCCCGGAGTCCTCGGAGGTAGAAGAGAACTTCTGTCCCGACACTGTCGGGGACCCCAACGACATTCCCTGACACCATATGATCATATCAGTAGATGCAGAGAAAGCATTTGACAAGATCCAGCTCCCGTTCATGAGAAAAACTTTCCACAAAATGGAAGTTGGAGGAACTTTCCTCAATATAGTCAATTTACCATAAGCCACAGAAAGCATTTTTCTCAATGTGAAACTAAAAGCTTTCTCGCTAAGTTCAGGGACAAGACAAGTTTCCCCACTCTCACCACTTTTATTCAATATAGTACTGGAAGTACTTGCCTAGCTAGTAGGGAAGAAAAAGACATTAAGGGTATCCATATAGAAAAGAAGTGAACCTATCACTATTTACAGATGACATGATACTATACTTAGAGAACCCTAGAGTCTTAACCAAAAAGCTCCTAGAAACAGTAGATTTGTATAGTAGAGTGGCAGGTTACAAAATCAGTACCCCAAAGTCTATGGCTTTGCTATACACAAATAACAAAAGAGTAGAAAGTGGTATTAAAAAAAAGCAATCCTGTTCATAATTTTCCCTCAGAAAAGCAAGTACATTGGCATCAGCTAAACTAAAAATGTAAAGGACCTTACAAAGAAAACTACAAAACACTACTTCAAGAAATAAAAGAGGACTTGAGGAAATGGAAACACATCCCCTGCTCATGGATTGGGAGGATTAACATTGTCAAAATGATAAGACTCCCTGAAGCATTATACAGATTCAATGCAGTTCCTCAAAGGATATCCATGACATTTTTTAAAGAAATTGATCAAACACTCCTGAAATTTATATTGAACAATAAACCTCCACAGATAGTTAAAGCAAACCTTGGAAAGGGGAAGAAGGGAGGCATCACCTTCCCCAACTTCTTTTTTTTTAAATTTTTTATTTTTACAGTTACAAAGATATACAATTAAAAAGTTCATATTTGGGTTTTGGTCATACAGTGTTCCAGCACCCATCCCACCACCAGTGCCCATCTCCCACCACCAACGTCCCGGTTCCCTCCCCCTCCCCCAGCCCACCTCCATGGCAGGTTCTTTATTTCTTTCCCTTTCTCTTTCTCTTTTCCTTCCCTTCCAGACTATGAATTACAGAACATACATTAAAAAGTTGTCATGTGTATCCTTTTGCCTCTATTTAATGCTCAGTTCTAGGTTGGCATTAGTACCCTCGACAATTATTAGCACCCTGTTCCATTTTCTGTCTTACCTAACCTCTGACTCCCACACGTTTGTGATAATTTCCACCTTTGACAAGACCTCCTGATATATGTTTCACTTGACCTTGGATATTGGTATCATAATATGTACATATATATTTATGCCATGCAAATAAATGCAGTCATTCTGTATCTGTCTCTCTCCTTCTGGCTAATTTCGCTCAACATAATCTTCTGCATGTCCATCCATTTATAGGCAAATTTTATAACTTCATTTTTCCTAACAGCTGCATACCACCATGAGATATACAATTACAAAGATGTTTATGTTTGGATTTTGGTCATACAGTGTTCCAGCTTTAAAATAATGTACTACAAAGTGGTAGAAATTAAAACAGCATGGAGTTGTAACTAAAACAGACATGAAGAGCTATGGGATAGAGTTTAATATTCTTACACATACCCTCAAGCATGTGAACAATTAATCTTTGATCAAGGAGCAAAATATACAAAGTGGAGTAAAGAAGGCCTCTTCAACAAATGATATTGGGAAAACTGGGCAGCTGCATGTGAAAAAAATAATCCAGATCTCTTCCTTGAGATCTCTTCCAAGATGAGATCTTGGATTAAAGATCTCAATATCAGACCTGAGTCCATAAGGTACATAGAAGAAAATACAGGCAAAATCATCCATGACACTAAAGCTAAAGGCATCTTCAAAGATGAAACAACACTGACAAAGCAAGTGAAAGCAAAGATAAACAAATGAGACTACATGTCACTAAGAAGTTTTTGCACCCCAAAATAAAAAGCTAACAAAATACAAAGAAAGACCATGGAAAGGGAAAAAATATTTACCTGATACCCATTTGACAAGGGGTTAATCTCTAAGGTATCTAAAACTAATAGAATTTTACAAGAAAAATATACAACCCCATCAAAAATGTAGAGAAGAAATAAACAGAAAATTCCTCAAAGAGGAAATTCAAATGGCCAAAAAGTCATACGAAAAAATGCTCATCACTAATCATGAAGGAGATGCAAATCAAACAACGAGATATTGTCTCATACCAGAGAAACTGACACACATCCAAAAGGGCAGGAACAAGTGCTGTCACAGATGTGGGGACAAAAGGACTCTTATCCATTGTTGGTGGGAGTGCCGACTGGTCCACTCTTTTTTGGAAAACTATATGAACATTGCTCCAAAAACTAGATATTGAGCTCCCATTTGACCTAGCAATACCATTCCTGGGTCTATGCCCTGTGGGCCCAAAAACATACAGCAGAAACACCACTGCATTCCTATGTTCATTGCAACACTATTCATAATAGTCAGAATCTGGAAATAACCTGAGTGTCCAAAAAGAGATGAGTGGACAAAGAAACTATGTTACATATATGCAATGGAATGCTATGCAGCTGTTAGGAAAAATGAAGTCATGAAACATGCCTATGAGTGGATGGACATGAAGAGTATCATGCTGAGTGAAATTAGAATGAAAAGGGCAGGTATAGAATGACTGCATTCATTTGTGGGGTATAACAAATGTTATGAAACTAATATCAAAGTCAGGAAAAACCGAGGTCAGGAGGACTTGGTTGGAATCAATCACAAGTGTGTGAGGGACAGAGGTTTAGTAAGATAAAGAAGGGACCAGGTTTCCAACAATAGATGAAAACGGTAATGAAAGACTAGAGCTGAGTATTGAAAGTAAGTAAAGGTATATACATAATAACCCCTCAGTGTTTGTACTGCCAACCACAATTCACAATAGACGATGGAAAGAGAGAGATGGAAGAAAATCTCCTGCCATAGAGACAGGTGGTAGGGTGGGAGGTAGGAAAACTGGGGACATTGTTGGTGGAAAATGGGCACTGGTGGAGGGATGGAAGCTGGAACACTGTATGACTGAACCCAATCATGAACAACTTTGTAGTCATCTATCCCATGGTGACATAATAAAATTAAAAAAATAAAAATTTTGGAATTCCTTGAGTGGGTGGTTACATTTTCAGCCATTTGACATCTCAAACTCTACAATACTGATAAAACCAAGTAGCAGCCCATATTCAATGGGATGTAAAGTAGAAGGTAACTGATAACAAAATATATTCAGAATGCCTATCCTGTGCCAACATATCAATAATTTCTTATACAAGGGCTCAGAGTTCTATGTTGAGATTGAATAATCTTCACTAACTTTCTTCTAAGTAAACATTTCTTAATCATTTTTAGCAAATTGTCTATGACAAGTGATATCAAATAAATTATTGAGGTCTGCTGTAGGGGCAGGTATAATGGGTAGTAGGGAAAATTATAAATAATGGTGGTGGAAAATTACAATGTTGGTGGGATTGGGGTTGACTATTGAATGTCTATAACAAATTAACACAAACATCTGTTAAAAATTGAGTAGCAGCTACTAAGTACAATAAATTAATTAAGTGAAAACAATAATACATTTGGCCCAATTTGCATGTAATAGCTCAGTAAAAAGTTCATGACTTTAGCAACTATGGGATATATGTTGTTATAAGCAATATATGGTAAATTAATTAGTGCCTGCTAAGAGAGCAGCAGGCTTGGTGGTGGGTGGAAAACTAAGGATTTTGGTGGTGGTAAGGGCACATTGGTGGTGGGACTGGTGTTGGAATATTGAATACGGGAAAGAACTGCACTGTGAACAACTTTATAAAGCATGGTGTTTAAATAAAGTCAAAATATTAAAAAACTAGCTTAGTTTCTAGGTTATGCTGAAAGGATAAAGCATAATTTTCCCTTTCCCCCTCCCCCACTTCAGATATCACTTAGCAGGCACTAATTAATTTACCATATATTGCTTATTACAACATATATCCCATAATTGCTAAAATCATGAACTTTTGTTGAGCTGTTACTTGCAAATTGGGCCATATGTGTTATTGCTTTCACTTAATGAATTAATTGTACTTAGTGGCTGCTACTCAAATTCCCCCTTCCCCCATTTCAGAGGTCAGTAGGGGCCAGCCCTCCACCCACCCTGGGTGTTGATGCTGTCTACCCAGGATAAGGTAAACAAAAGGAATATGGCCCTGGAATGTGGGCAGGGCCAGGAAGTTGACCTTATGCGTATTTGAGATGTGCCAGGCAGGGATGGGCTCATGGCGGGCATGCCCCACCTGGATGTACAGGTCAAGGAGATGACCCTTTGTATGTTCGGGACATGCTGCCTACTTGCTCATGTGACCGCACACCCATAGGCTAAGGAGCAATATACCTTAAGTGGATAGGCTAGAGATAAGATATTACAAACTAATTGGCTGTGTATTGGGCGGGCCCTGCCTGTTGTAATGGACAGAAGGAGCCTTCATAAGGGGCCTTTTGAAAAGGCTCAAGGTCCCTCCTGCCTGTTTTGACCTGCGAGTCCATGTGGGAGCTGGACCGTGGCTAGCCAGCACAATAAACTCTGCTTTGTTCTTTGCATTCCTGTGTGACTGTCTCTCAAAAGGGGATAAGATTCCTGGACAGTAACAATGCTAAGGAGTGATATAATAATATAATCATTGTTTTAATACAGACAAGATGTACTTTTCCTTCCTGTGAACCACACAATGCAGATTGGTATGGCGGCATCTTCACATGTCACTGAGGGTCTTAGACTCAGGGAGGCCTTCGTCCTGTCATCATCTGGCTTCTGAATTTCTCACCTAGGGACTTCTGGGCTTTAGTGTGTGTATATGCCCAAGCTGGATGTTTTTGGATACTTCTGCTCACAATAAATCTTATTGCTCACCAAATTATAGGACTGCCAGGCATTAAATTTAATTGGTCCAGGACAGAGCAGAACTGATGAAAAACCATCTCCTGTACTGTGAAGGGCTCAATTGTGTTTCTCTGTATCCCCCAGCCATATGTTGAACTACCAACTCTCAGTACCTTTGAATATACCTACCATTATGGGAAAGGTTATTATAGAGGTAATTAAATTAAAATGAAACCACTAGAGTGGGCCCTAGCACAATTTGACAGTAATCGTTTATGAAGGAGAAATTTAAATAGAGACACAGAGAAAACTAGTAGAAGACAAGGAGGAGAAGACATATCTACCTTCTTTCATAGCACTCAGATAGAACCAATCCTGCTGAAATCTGCTGACTCTTTCCTTGAATAAAAAAGAAACTTCTAACAAACTACTTCCTGCAACATGTAAGCTCATCTTCTGACCTTGCTCCAGAGACTCATAAATAGATCTCGAGAGAGCCATTCCCAATTGAGACATCCAGGGAGATCTCAGATGGAGACGGGCTAGCTCCTACCAAAACCAAACCCCAGAAGCCACTTGCTCCCACACCTAAAAGCTGCAGCCATACTCTGGGTGTAATTCATCACCTCAAGACTGAAACTCAAAGAAAACTAAACTTGTGAAATGCTCTTGTATCTGGGTCCTTGTGGTTGAAAAACTCCAGGCCTTCTGGAAGTTGGGATTGCTCCCCTCCCCCACCTCCCTCATAATTCTGGACACCCTGTCAACCATGTCCATGAAACACCTCTGGCTCCAAGTATGCTTATCTACCAGTCTTGTTCTAGAGACTCATAAATAAATCTCAGAACATTTTGATCTGCAAAACATTTTGGACATAGCCAGTTAAAAAAATTAAGGTTAGCTGTACCATCCAGGTAAAAATTCTGGATTTCCTGGATTTGCGGCTGAGACATCTTCAAACTTTACAACCCAGGAAATGCAAAAGTAGCATACAAGATTGGATGGGATTTTCCTACTTTTATGTTCATAGCAGCATTATTTACAATAGCCAGAGTCTGGAAATAACCAGAGTGCCTGAGAATCGATGACTGGATAAAGAAGCTTTGGTACATGGAATACTATGCAGTTGTTAGGAAAAATGAAGTTATGAAATTTACCTATAAATGAATGGACATGGAGAGGATCATGTTGAGTGAAAATAGCCAAAAGGAGAGAGACAGATATAGAATGACTGCATTTATTTGCATGACATAAATATATATGTACATATTATGATACCAATATCCAAGGTCAGGTGAAACATGGATCCAGAGGTCTTGTCAAAGGTGGAAATTATCACAAATGTGTGGGAGTCAGAGGCTATGTAAGACAGAGAATGGAACAGTGTGTTAAAATTGTCGAAAGTGCTAACCCAACCTAGAACTGAGCATTAAATATAGGCAAAAAGATACACATGACAACCTCTTAATGTATCACTGTATCACTGTATCACTGTATTCCCATTCATCATTGATTTGCTTGAGTGGGCACCAGTAAAATCTCCATATGTCCTGTCTCATGCAACTAGAGCCCAAGGGCACCTGCTTGCTCCAAGAACATAAAGAGCCTCAAACCCATTCCATCAGGTCATGGGAATGAGGTCCTTAATAGTTACTGGTATTTGGCATATCAAATATGACACGGGTAGCTTGCCAGGCTCTGCTGTGTGGGTAGCATACTTTTGTAGTATTATATGGCACAGTACAACATTATATGACTGTTGCAGGACTCCTTTAAGGGCCGCTGCATTAGCACACTAAAGGGCCTAGGTGAGGTGCAGGGAGGGATTATCTAAGGACATTTAACACTCCCTGCTTTCCATAACAATGGGAGGAAGGCCTGAGTTGCATGGGTATAAACTAGCCGGTTTTCACTCTCCCGTGCTTCTTTGGGGGCTTTTGCTCGCTGTGAGTGTTCCCTTGCTTGGAAGCTACACACGTGGTGGTCGCCATCTTGGCCTACACGTGGCTGGGGTTCTAGCCTGGAATCCTAAGCATCGGGTTTTTCCTTTTGCTGATTTGTATGCCTGAACCTGTGATAAGTAAAGTCTTTTTTTTTTTTTTAAGATTTTCTTTTTTTTTTTTTATTAATTTTTTTATTTTTACAATTACAAAGATATACAATTAAAAAGTTCATATTTGGGTTTTGGTCGTACAGTGTAGCAGCACCCATCCCGCCACCAGTGCCCATCTCCCACCACCAACGTCCCCGGTTCCCTCCCCCTCCCCCCCAGCCCTCCTCCATGGCAGGTTCTTTATTTCTTTCCATTTCTCTATCTTTCTCTTTTCCTTCCTCTCCAGACTATGGATTACAAAACATACATTAAAGGGTTGTCATGTGTATCCTTTTGCCTCTATTTAATGCTCAGTTCTAGGTTGGCATTAGTACCCTCACAATTGTTAGCACACTGTTAACCTCATCGGATCCCTGAGTGCTCATCCATTCCTCGCCCGGCTTCGGAGGTAGAAGGGAACTTCGCTTCCCGGCACTGTCGGGGACCCCGGCGGAGCGCCCGACATATGACCATAATGTTGGTATCACTATATCACTGTATCACTGTCTTCCCGTTCATCATCAATTTGCTCGAGCGGGCACCAGTAACATCTCCATATGTCCTGTCTCATGCAGGTAGAGTCCAAGGGCACCTGCTTGCTCCAGGAACATAAAGAGCCTCAAACCATTCCATCAGGTCATGGGAATGAGGTCTATATACAGGCAAAAAGATACACATGACAACCTCTTAATGTATGTATTGTAATCCACAATGTGGAAGAGAAGAGATAGAGCGAAAGGGAAGGAAATAAAGAACCTGCCATAGAGAAAGGCTAGGGGAGGGGAGGAATCGGGGACATTGGTGGTGGGATGGACACTGGTGGAGGGGATGGGTGCTGGAACAATATATGACCAAAACTTAAATATGATCATCTTATGAACATCTTTGTAATTGTATATCTCATGGTGGTATAATAAAATACTTAAAAAAGATCGGATGGGATTTTATGTAGAAGTCATTCAATCTTGATTAACAAAAAACATGAACAAAGAAGGCTTAACTTGTAATCTCGTAGACAGGAAGTTTTATCCCTATGACAAAACACAAAAATTTTCACTAATTTCATCCTAAGGAAATTTTTTTTTATCATACTGTTAGCCATTTATTGGTAACAAGCGATGTAGAGTTAGTTATTGTGGGCTGCTACAGGGGCAATCTTGAGGGTAGGCTGGGAAAATGGAGACAATGGTGGAGAGAAGGTTCAATGGTGGTGGGATTGGTTGGTGTTGGAATATTGAATGCCTAAAACAAATTATCATAAACAACCTTGTAAATCATGAAATTAAAAAATAAAAAAATATTAAAAAAATAAGAACTTGTCTTAGTAATGCCGAGCCTGGCAGGCGTAAGGGGCCATGACAGGGATTTAACTTAGAGCCTTGTATCTATCAGGATCCTGTTATACCACAGTTTATTTTCCAGAACTATGGGAAAACAAATTTCTCTTTTTCTATGTTGTCTGGTTTGTGACAGCAGCTCAAGTAGGCTTACACACAGCCATGCACCGAGTTTAAGATCTTTGACTTTATGTTCTAGAGTTGCTCCTGCTTTGAATGCAGTAATCTCTCAGTTTATTCCTAGACGTTATCAGGAGGGGGACAAAGCTTCAGTTTGTCCTTAATTTAAAGGTTTGGTGGGAATCTGTGGTCTATGCAAACTTTATTGCCAACATACATTCTATGTGACTCAACTGGAATTGGAATTTACTGAATTAAAGGAAGTGAAGTAAGTTTCCCCAGTGATATTTTCTATGCTTTATGAATTCCCTAGGAAGCCTTGCCAGTTGTTTCTCTAAGATGATTTGCATGTAGTGCCTTGTTTTCTACAGGTTCAGATGGGGATGAAATGCAAAACTTCAATGTGACTCTCCAGACTTCACAGTGGCCATGCTCGTGTCACATGAATGTCCTTCCTAGACCTTAAATGGGAATGGTGGGCCTGGATTAGTGACTATTGCATCCATTGGCAAGAGTAAGCTGTGGAGGCCCAGCTGTGACTTTGCGGAGATCTTTCAGATGGAACTGCAGTCTGAGCTCTTCTTTCCTTTCCCCAGCACTGTGCTCTGAGGACTTTCCCTGCCTTTGACTAACTTTTAAGTGTTTAAATAAAGTGTGGGTTGGGGCCGGAGTGATAGCCCAGCGGGTAGGGCATTTGCCTTGCACGCGGCCGGCCCCTTGCCAGCCCAGGTTCGATTCCCGGCATCCCATATGGTCCCCAAGCACCGCGGGAGTAATTCCTGAGTGCAGAGCCAGGAGAAACCCCTGAGCATCGCCGGGTGTGACCCAAAAAGAAAAAACAAATAAATAAAGTGAGGGAGAAAAATAAAAATAAATAATAATTGTTAAAAATAATTATAATCATTTTTATTATAAAATAATTATAATAAAATTATGACTAATTTTTTATTATATGGCAGTTCTATAATAGAACTGGCAGTAATAAGGGGCCATGACAGGGCGATAACAGCTATTCCTTTGCTACCTACTTAGAGGTGATTAGATACACAGGCCATGCTGTGACTTTTTCTTTGCTTGCCTTTCCCCATTCCTTCTCCTCTAGCAGTTCCTTGTTTAGGAAAGAAATGTAGAAGTTATTTTTCAGACCACCCAGCTTATAGAGATAAATGACAAGTTGTGATCTATGTCAGTATGGCTTTAAGCCACTCTGACTTAAAAGGATAGGATACTTAGGGTCATTCTGGCTTAAAGTCATTTTGCCTTTAAAGGATAGTATATTTAAGGTCATAGAACAAAGAGCCGAAAGTACAGCATATTAGATCAATTGATGAAAGCTTCTTGAACCAAAGCTTTTAGACTGTCCAAAAATGTTCTTTTAGAGTTATTGAGGCTTTTCCCACTCCGGAGAAGCTCGTGTCCTCTTTTGAACATGCATTTCTCTTTTCCTGTCCCCTCACATCTCTCTAAATTTCTGTCAGTAAAAACTGTTGTGATTCTAAAAGTAAATTTATTGAAATGTATCACAGACCCATTAGTATGGTTATTAATTTCCCTTGAGTATAAAGTGAATGGACTACAACTAACTATGCTTTACTGCTTTATGCTTGATGTATTTCAGACTGTACTAGTTTATCTACTGCTGTCTTTCCATGTGAATCATTTCTTGGATAATTCACTCAATGACATGGCAAACAACTTATTTTACCAATATAACCATCTAAGCTGTAAGCAATTATGTATACCTTGTGGAGATGATTCTTTTTATCCTTTTGAGTGGCAGTTATCAGTATGGAATGAGTATCATCACAGTAAGGTGAATATCTCATTATTATTTTGATTTGTTTTTCCCTGATGATAAGGGATGAATACTTTTTCATTTACCTATTGGCCATTTGTATACTTTATTTGAAGAAGTGTTTGTTTAGCATCTCTCCCCAATTTTTGATGGGTATATTTGTATTTTTACTGTTAAATTATGTGAGTGCTTTATGAATCTTGGATAGCAATCACATGTGTGGTGTGTGAGTAGCGTGTCTTTTATTCTAAGCACTCTTTCTTTTGTAGTGCAGAAACTTCTTAATTTGATATAGTCTTGTTTATTTTTATTTCTTGCTCCTTTCTGAAAAATCACTGAAACTTCCAACCCAACCAGTATTGTCCTGAATTTATATTTATAGTAAAAACACGACTTTAGACAAGAAAAGGAACTTCTAGTACTTGTTTTAATAGTAGTTGCAGCATCATTGAGATAGCAAAAGCCGTGACTCAAAGATCATTGACCCTCCATGTAAAACTCTTCCCTGCCCATTTACTGAAAGATTTATCAAGTAGAAAATGAAATTTCTTTTCTTATCTCAGTAACTGACATGCTTTCCTTATATTCATTCTCAGTTTTTGTTCACACTGAAACTCAAGGACACAGACGGTAGTTGGTCAGTTTGACATTTAAATTATAATTCTCTGACTTTTACCAGAGCCCAAAAATTATTTTTGTTTTACAAGGCGAAAGTCTAATAACATAATTAATGCAAACCAGATAAGGCTTTCTCACATGAGATTTGAACCCTTATGCCTAATGGACTCTAATAGTTGGCAAATGGAGGTAGATTTAATTCTCTACTAGATTAGGTAAATGACTGTTTCGGAAATTAACAAACTGACTTGTGTAAGGTGCCAGTGAAGCTTTATATCCCTAGCAAGAATTGTTACTAACTGTAAGAAGAAATACTTTCCTGCCCAGATGATTATATTTTTTTATTCCAATTAAATCATATGGAATTGGACACAGTAAATATGTACATGTTTTCATTCTCCAGCACATATCTATAGAATTCATTCTGTGAGAAATAGGATACAAGGACGAACAAAGAACTTGTGTCAGTGTCTTTCAAAGAGGGTTATACCACCTGCTTATAAAAGGTATCTTCTAGGGTGGGTGGCTGGATAATTTTATCTTTTGAATAGGAGATACTAGGTTAATTAAGTCTGAAAAATTCTGATCTGAATCAAGGTGGCTTCATTTAAGGTGGTGGAAAAGAAGCTGATGAACCTACAGAGTCCAGTTTTCTTTTCTTTTCTTTTCTTTTCTTTTCTTTTCTTTTCTTTTCGTTTCTTTTTTGTTTCTTTTTTATTTTTCTTTTCTTTTCTAAATATTTTATTATACCACTGTGGGATATACAATTACAAAGATGTTCATAAGATGTTCATATTTGGGTTTTGGCCATACGGTGTTCCAGCACTCATCCCTCCACCAGTGCCCATTTCCCACCACCAATGTCCCCGATTCCCTTCCCCTCCCCTAGCCTGCTTCTATGGCAGGTTCTTAATTTCGTTTTCTTTCTTTCTGTCTCTCTTTCTCTTTTCCTTCCCTTCTACATTGTGGATTACAATACATACATTAAGAGGTTGTCATGTGTATCTTTTGCCTGTATTTAATGCTCAGTTCTAGTTTGGTATCAGCACTTTTGACAATTTCTCTATCTTACCTAGCCTCTGACTCCCACATGTTTGTGATAATTTCCACCTTTGACAAGACCTCCTGATCCATGTTTCGCCTGACCTTGGATATTGGTATTGTAATATGTACACACACACACACACACACACACACACACACATATATGTCATGCAAATAAATGCAGTCATTCTATATCTGTCTCTTGCAGAGTCCAGTTTCACATCCCAAATCCTTTCTGCTACAATTGTATGTGTAATTAGTGCCATTTAATTTAAATTCAAAGCTATTGAGACAACTGGCAGGAATGGACACTTGCCCAGGAATCACACAATTAGGACCCAGATCTGGTACTTATTAGTTTGGCACTTTCAGAATTGTAAAAGACCAATGGTGTGGGTCTGGGGCTATGGTAACAGTGGGTAAGATGCTGCCTCGCACACAGCTCACCTGAGTTCAAACTTAGTTCTGCATATGGACCCCAAGTCATAAGTAAGCCCTGATCACAGAGGGTGTGGCCCCAGCCTACCAACAACAGAAAGACTAGCTCCTTAACAATCATTACATTTTAGAGGCTTAACATAAAACATTCATTTATTTTTATCAAGGCACTACAATCATAGTTAGCCATAGTTGGGTTAACTTTTTAACATTGGGCATACAATGTTCTATCACTGATTCCATCGTCAGAGTCGCCTTTCCTCCATCAGTGTCTTCAGTTTCCCTCCCACCACCTCCTTGGTCAGCCTCCTTGACAGGCATGCTTTTAAATTTTGTTGTTGTACTTGATGTCTTGTGCTTTCAGTTTTATTTTGTTCTGTGGTTCAGATATTTAGAATGCTCAAGTGGCACAGTCATGAGTAATATATGTGAGGCTGTGAGATTGACCCCAGCACCTGTGGACTCACCACACACTAGTGGGCTGGTACTGGCTGCTCGAATCAGTGCTGGCTGAATACTGTGCACTTAGGACAGGCCCTCAACACCATAAATACCGTGAATATATCCCCTACCCGGTTACCTTCTGTCTGTTTCCTTATTCCCCTGGGGCCACAGTTTGAAATTCCAGGCACCTGAAAAGATACACTGGGAGATTTCAGCCTCCCTTGTATCCGGAGGGATTTTTCTCTGCCTTTAATCTCCTAAAATTCTTCCTTATCCCTCCTGGTTCTGTATTCTAGGGACCAGGGCAACCCAGGTGTCCTCCTGTTAATAACTTACATTCTCATATTCTGGTATTCTATATATCATACATAAGTGAGAGTATTTGGCATTTGTAACCTTACTATTAGCTTATTCTGCTAAGCAAGATATCCTCTAATGTTACCCAAGTTGCAGCGAATTGCAAAATTCTATTCTTCCTTGCAACTGCATAGCATTTCCTTATGTACATATGCTAAACCTTTATTATCCACTCACCTGTCCTTGAATTTTTTGTTCATGTCAATCCAGGGCGAATCAGCTGTGTGTGTGGTGAGGCTGTGCTCCTTTTTAATCTCTGCTGCTCTTGAAGTCCTTAAAATTTACTCTCTAGATTTTGTTGGAAAAGAGAGCAGAGGTTAAAAGAATGCTCAAGTGGCACAGTCATGAGTAATATATGTGAGGCTGTGAGACTGACCCCAGCACCTGTGGACTCACCACACACTAGTGGACTGGTACTGGCTGCCCGAATCAGTGCTGGCTGAATACTGTGCATTTAGGACAGGCCCTCACCAAATCACCAGAACTGCCTGCTACTGCACTAGTGAGACCCTAATTGAAAGAGAGAGAGAGCGAGAGAGAGAGAGCAAGAGAGAGAAAATAATTCTCCACTGGGTTCCATAATACCATGTGGCCCCTAGGATATTTCAAGAGGATCACAGACAAAATTGGCATAAATGGGGGGGCCTTATGGGGGTGGCAACCCTTTGGAGAGGTGATAGTGACAGGTAAGAAGGCCAGAAGGGGAATATAGCTGGAAAATATTTGAGAAAACAGTGGACTGAGAAGAGCAGAACAGAGTTTAGTGTCAGTCTAGAATGTTTCTTTTTCTGTTATATTTGGGCCATGCCTCATGGTGTTTCAGGACTTTCTCCTGGCTCTGTATTCAGAGACCACTCCTGGCTGGGCTGAAGGGACCATGTGGGGCAACAGGGATGGAACTGGGTCTGCTGAGTGAAAGGCAAACGCTCTACCCATTCTACTACTGCTCCAGTCCCTCAAATGTTTCTTTATTCTCATTCTATCCAGTGGCAAGTTTTATACTTAACTTCCGAAGATATTAGAAACTATATTTCTTATGTGCCCCAAGACAAAAGGAAATGGTTTGGGGACCATAATCTCAGTACTCGATCAAGGAATCTTGGATGAATTAATTACTTGGATTAAGCCTCTGGTATCAAGTTTAAACTGAAAGGCAATTTTCTTAAAAGAGGTATGAATACAGGTCCAATAAAAAGAAGTTGACACTATCCTATAACCAACTTTATAAGCTAGTTAAAAGAATAAAATTTTTGCAGGGATTACTATAAAGCTAAGCGGTATAAAATGGAGAAATTTATTTTGAAGAATTTTAGGAGTGAAAGGTAGAGAACATTTTCTCTAGATTCAAGGGAGGCTGACATCTCCAAGTGCACCTTTTCAGGTACCCGGAATTTCAAATACCCAAAGTGACACACCAATATCTAACTAACTCTTCTTTTCGACAATTTCCTTACATAAGTCATCAAACTTTCAGCTTCCAATTTTCATTTATTTGTTTGTTTGTTTATTTATGTATTTTACTTTAACACCATGATTTACAAAGCATGAAATTTTTCACAATACAGTTGTTAGAAAGATTCATCATTCGACACCAATCTTACCACCAGTGTTCTCCCATCACCACCAAAGACCCTCATTTCCCACCTACCCCCCCACCCCATACCTGCTCCCTTAGAAAGCACTAATTATATTGATCATTATAGCCCATATATGGGAATGGTATTGATAAAGTCATGACATTTTTATGGGTTGTTATGTGCATTTCTGGCCCATTTTTTTGCATTCACTTTCTGAATTTTGATTTTATTTTACTTTTTTATTTTTTATTTTTTATTATACCACTGTGAGACATACAATTACAAAGGTGTTCATAATTGGTTTTTGGTAATACAGTATACCAGCACCCATCCCTCCACCAGTGCCCCATTTCCACCACCAATGTACCCTACCCCCTCCTGCCCACCCCCCAGGCTGCCTCAATAGCAGGTACCCCAGTATCCTCTCTTTCTCTCTCTCTGTCTCTCTGTCTCTGCATCTCTCTCCCTCTTCTTTTTACACATTGTGGCTAGCCCTTCAAGCATTCATCAGAAAAGAAGAAAAGGCTATCATAAACAGTCTGACTTCACAACTTAAGATCGTAGAGAGTGATCAACAAAAAGGAGCCCAAACCAAGCAGAAAGAAAGAAATAATAAAACTTAGAGCAGAAATCAGTGAGATGGAAAGTCAAAAAACAATCCAGAAGATCAACGAAACCAAAAGCTGGTTCTTTGAAAAAAAAATAAACAAGATTGACAAACCACTTGCAAGACTTGTAAGAAAAGGAAAAGAGAGAACCCAAATAAATAGAATCAGAAATGAAAACGGGGACATCACAACAGAAACCACAGAAATTCAAAAGATCATTAGAGATTACTATGAGAGCCTGTATGCCACGAAACAAGAGAACTAGAAGAAATGGACAAATTCCTGAATTGCTATAGCCTCCCAAGTCTGCAACAAGAAGATTTGGAATATCTCAACATACCTTTCTCCACCGAGGAAATAGAATCGGTAATCAAAAGTCTCCCCAAACACAAAAGCCGAGGTCCAGATGGATTCACCAGTGAATTCTACAAAACCTTTAAAGAGGACCTACTCCAATTCTCTTCAAGCTCTTCCGGCAAATTGAAGAAACAGAAACACTCCCAAATTGCTTTTACGAGGCACATATCACCCTGATACCCAAAGCAGACAGAGATGTCACAAAAGGAAAACTACAGATCAATCTCCCTGATGAATACAGATGCTAAGATCTTCAACAAAATACTAGCAAATAGAATTCAAAGAGTCATCAAAAAGATTATACACCATGACCAAGTGGGATTCATCCCGGGAATGCAAGGATGGTTCAACATCCGCAAGTCAATCAACATAATACATCATATCAACAAAAAGAAAAATAAAAACCATATGATCATATCAATAGATGCAGAGAAGGCATTTGACAAGATTCAACACCCGTTCAAGATAAAAGCTCTCCATAAAATGGGGATTGAAGGAACCTTCCTCAAGATAATCCAGGCCATCTACTACAAGCCCACAGCGAGCATCATTCTCAATGGGGAAAACTGAAAGCCTTCCCCTTAAGATCAGGGACAAGACAAGGCTGCCCACTCTCACCACTTCTATTCAATATAGTACTGGAAGTACTAGCCATAGCAATCAGGGAAGAAAAAAGACATTAAGGGCATACGGATAGGAAGGGAAGAAGCCAAGTTATCACTATTTGCAGATGACATGATATTATACCTGGAAAATCCGAAACTCTCTACCAAGAGGCTCCTAGAAATAATACATTCCTATAGTAGAGTGGCAGGGTACAAAAATCAATACCCAAAAGTCAATGGCCTTCCTGTATGCAAACAGCAAAAGAGAAGAAAGGGACATTAAAGGAACTATCCCATTCACAATTGTGCCATAGAAAATCAAATACCTAGGAGTCAGTTTGACAAAGAATGTAAAGGATCTCTACAAAGAAAACCACTTTCTGAATTTTTAGAATGTAGTAGGTTTTTGCTAGTCAACCCCAAACTCTTTACTACTGCACCTATGGACAACACTTATTTCAAAATTTTCCCAACCTCTGTTTGTGCCAACAACTGAATATTTCTTTCTGATTCATGACATTTTTATTAGTATTATAAAATGTCTCATTGTTCTGCTTTGTGTCTCTCTGATAATGTGTCAATGAATAATTTTCCATAGACCAGGAGGTCTTCCCTATGTCCTCTTTAGGGAAGAGTCTGTTTATCCTTTTATTTCTTAAATGTTTTCTCATTTTTGATGGGGTATGATCTTATTGAGCTTTGTGAGCATTTTATATGTACTTTGAAGTTAAGCCCTTTATTGAATATATTACATGTAAATATTTTCCTCATTCAGTAGGCTATTTTTCAATTTTAGCCCAAGTTCCTTTTGCCATGCAAATCCTTTTAATTTGATGTAGTCCCTCTGAAATCTATATCCAAGAGAATTTTGGCTACATTTTCTTATACATATTTTATGAATTCTGGTTGGACCTGAGGTTTTGAATTTTTTCTTTTCTTTTCTTTTTTTTTTTTTTCTTTTTTTGCTTTTTGGGTCACACCCGGCAATGCTCAGGGGTTACTCCTGGCTCTGCACTCAGAAATCACTCCTGGCGGTGCTCGGGGGACCATATGGGATGTCTGGGATCGGACCTGGGCCACCACAGGCCAGCCGCGTGCAAGGCAAATGCCCTACCTGCTGGACTATCACTCCGCCCCTGAATTTTTTCTAATTAACTTTTGTGCCCGGTGTGAGATACAGATTTAGATTGATTTTTTGCATGTGACTTCTAGATTTCCCAACACTGTTTGTTGAAGAAACTTTCTTTACTCCATTTTATGCATCTAGCTCCTTTATTATATATTAATTGTCAATATATATGAAGGTTTATCTCTGGATTCTTGTTTCTATTCTATGGAGCTAAGACAGCCTGCCCTTTTCCCAGTACCATCCAGAGAAAGGAGGACAAATTCCAGGTGGTCTCACTTATTTGTGGTGTGTAGATAAATAACACAGGTGAATAGACAGTCTTGGACGATGATCTGCCCCCGGCCTTGGATTACAAAACTAACATTACCATCATGGTAATCGAGGGAGTTGAAATAAAGGGAGGGGCTGACAGAGTGTCGGAAGTACAGTGGTGGAGGGTCTCCATACTTGGTGTTGGTGAAGGTGCCGAGACTTCGCATATCAGGACATGGACATGAACACATTTGCAACCATGTTATCCAAAGGATAAGAACAATAAAAAAGAAACATATTTGTTGAGTCAGCACTCTTGCCCTGGTTCAGGGCTGAGTTTTAGTGGGGCATCACTGGTCATTTATTAAGCATAGAATTTAATGCAAATGTGCCTTTGCAGCTCTCCAGTACAGCGTGTGCAGTGCTGATGTGACACAGCTTTGTCCTCCGTAGGTTGCTGCAGAAATCTCAAGATCTCTGCACATACACCAGTGACGGTGGAGCACTCACTGGGTTGCCATGGAGAAAGTGCCTGGCAGCAAATCATCCCTGCAAGAGGAGTGCTGACTCCTGTGCCTTTTGATTTCAGTGCTGTGTTGAAAGCCACAGCAGCTTGTCCTTAGCTATAACATTAGTTTTAAATGTGTTTTGAAATGTATTTATATGCATTTTGGTTGTACATAGAGCATTTCAATTATGCATAAATAAGCATAGCATTGTGATTCCAACCAGCTATGTTTATCTCTTTCACCCACCTGCCTCCCCTTTGATTTTCTGGTAATCACGCTCACCCCCACCCCCATTTAAATGTATATTTTTAAAAGCCTGGTGCTGTTTACTTTGTTCCTTGTGTACCACATGAGTGAATTGATCTGGTGGTTGCCTTTGTCTGACTTATTTCAAGTATTACAAGCCCCTCAAGTGTATCTAGGATCACAGGATTCAAGTAAAATTCAATAATGTCCTTAAGTACTCCGAAGGCTGAAAAGTATTTTAGAGTCTAGATGAACCCTCTGATTTGAAGGAAGGGAGTGCCAGAAAGATAATTCCACCACATTTGTGGAACTGTTTAAAGAAAAGAGAAGCACATGCCTGAGGGGTATGCAGCCGATACTGTTCTTTCAACCTTATTACTATAAATACTGCTACTGTCAGAGTCAAATGAGTTAGCCTGGAAGGTTTTTTTTTCAAAGTTTATGGAACAGGATTAAAATAAGATTATGGCATCTAAATGTTTACATTCCCCATCTGACACCCTTAGCTTGCTTTATTCTATTCTCTTGTTTTCCCAGAGATTTATCTTCTAAACTCACTAATTGTGTTGATCTTTTGTTTGTTTTTCTGTGCTAAATACAAGCTTTATGGAAGAAGGGATTTGGGTTTTTGATTTGATTTACTAATGTATCTTTTGAGTGTGCTTGTGGGTTAAGCAGCAAAAAAAATACCTATTGAGACAAAGATGCCTTTTTTTAATAGCTCTAGCCATCCAGGGGCAGATATTCACGTATTCAGCAGTTATGGGAAGTCTTCAAAGGTTTAGTGTTCTTTTAGGGCTTGGGAATTAAGTGGTGGTTTGGGGTTGAGAGAAGCTTGTCAGCAACTAGTAACTAATAAAAAAAAGCAAAATCTCAGAGTGACCTAAACAATGGAGATAATAAAATGGGGGTGGGTGCCCCCTTACATTGAATGAAAAGACAAGACTGTTCAAGACACTTAATCTAATGTGAAAAGAAAAGGCACCCAACTAAAAGGCAAGAAAGGGCTCCACGGAACAGCCTGGGAGAATTGGGTTTTCCTGTGATTTACATGTGCATTGTGCTTTGTCTACTTCTAAGTGCATTTTCTTCATTATTACTGAGATTCTCAAGAATTATGTTTCTTTATTATTGTGTCTGACTTACAGAAAAGGGTCAAAAGTTTGCCTTCAGCCTCAATGACAGTATTTTTTTGTTGTTTATTTGGGTCACAGTTATCAATGCTCAGGGTTTACCTCTTGCTATGTTAGGGATAACTCCTAGAGTAGCACATGGGACAATATGTGGTGAAAGGGATTAAATCCGGGTTGGCTATGTGCAAAGCAAGTTCCCTACCTGTTATATTATTTGTCAAATTATTCCATCTTTTTTGTCAGCATAGAATTAGAAAACCAAGCCTTGTAATTTGTTTCAACTTGCATGAATAAATAAATCTATTGAGTTAGTATGAACTAAGTAAATTAAGGCAAGCAAGATTTATATGCATATATATACACATATGTATGCAAATATTTTCATGCACAATATATGTAGTTCACTTGCCCTCATTTCTTCAACATTTGTACAGAAAACATTATATTAAATCTATAGTTACTGTGGTGTTAAAATGACATGAATACCTCTAAACAAACCTACGTATTGCAATCCACAATGTGTAACAGAAGGAAGAGAGAAAGAGAGATAGAGAAAGAGAAGGAGATAATAAACCTGCCATAGAGGCAGGCTAGGGGAGGGGAGGGAATCGGGGACATTGTGGTGGGAAATGAGCACTAGTGGAGGGATGGGTGCTGGAACACTGTATGACCGAAACCCAAATATGAACATCTTTGTAATTGAATATCTCAAGTTGATATAAAAATATTAAATTAAAAAAATAAAGACTGAAACTTTAAAAAATGATAGATTGGTTAAAACTCACATATTCAAAATAAATCTAACTAAATGATGACATCTCTTAAAGTTTTAAGTACATTGCATGCAGAGAAAGAGAGAATCAAAATAGATTTTAATGAAAATGTCAGGCAGAAATTGAACAAGTTGACACTTAAACGAGAGTCACTAAAAACGTTTGGATGAAATTTTGGGGTGATAAGAATGCTTGATTTAAAAGCCTTTTTTTTCCATTAGTGTCATGTTAGAAAAGAATAATAACGTCTTTTAACGAGGCTATACTTTAGAATATGTCTGCATATTTTCACATTAAGCCTGGACATTTTGATCAAATCTTTATTAACTTAACAAACCTAAATTGGTCCAATAAAATATAATTTCTGTAGAGGCATAATCCCCCAGTAACTTCTGGCAGATTTATTAAATTCTTTTTTTTATTGAATTACAGTGAGATACACAGTTCCAAAGTTGCTCATAATTGGGTTTCAGTCACATAATGTTCCAACATCCTTCCCTTCACCAGTGTATATTTCTTACCACCAATGTCCCCAGTTTCCCTTCCCCCTCCTGCCTCTATAGAAGGCACTTTTCTTCTCTCTCTTTCTCTCTCTCTCTCTGTCTCTCTCTCATTATGGTTTACAATACAGATACTGAACGATTAGCATGTATATCCCTTTTCCTACTTTCAATGCTCAGTTCTTATCTAGAGTGATTATTTCTAACAATTATTGTTATACTGGTCCCTTCTCTATCTCAACTGCCCTTTGTTCATCACCTCCTTCCGGCCCCTTCCCATATACACATACTTGTGGCAAGTTTCTGACCATTGACCAATCCTCCTGTTCCTGTTTTCCTGGCCTTGGCTATTAGTCTCACACTATTTTTTAATATCCCACAAATCAGTGCTCTCATTCTATATCTGTCCCTTTCTTTCTGACTCATTTAATTCAGCATGATACTTTGTGTATACATTAATTTATAAGCAAATTTCATGATTTCATTTTTCCTAACAGCTGTATACTGTCCCATTGTGTAGATGTTACTGTATATTCTTTATCCAGCTTTCTGCTTTTGGGTACTTGCATTGTTTCCAGATTCTAGCTATTGTGAATAGTGCTGCAATAAACATAGAAATACAGATGACATTTCTGCTGTGTGTTTTTGGGACCCCAGTGTACATTCCCAGAAGTGGTATTGCTGGTCAAATGGGAGTTCAATTTCTAGTTTTTTGAGCAATGTCCATATTGTTTTACAAAATGGCTGGACCAGAAAGCATTTCTACCAATAAAGCTATTTAATTATTTTTAAATCATGTTTCAGTTATGAATTCAAGACATTGTTATTCATCTATTAAATATGTGTTGTGTGCCTATTGTGTATTTCACAATGCTCTCGGGCCAGAGATGCAGAAATAAAGGTTGGTGTTCTGTCTTATAAACATCACAACTATAAACATCACAATTATAAGTGAGTAAACATAATACTTATGTGTTCTATTGCAATAAAAATAAGTTAGAGGCAGAGATTCTCCAGGTCCTCCAGCTCCAGGCTGAACACAGAGCCCCCCACCCCATGAGGGGTATGAGTTTGGGGAAGGCCCGCCCCTACAGAGCTCCAGCTATTGAGAAACCTCCACACTCCACAATCGCTGCCAAGCTGAAGACCAGACTCCACTGCTTGGATGAGCCCCACTCAGCAACGGCTTAATGGCGCAATTGCTCCATCACGAGATTGAAAGATCTCATGTAAGATCAATCCTCATTAGCTTTCTCCTAAGAAAATATTTCTCAACCATATATCAGTAAATTATCTATAACAGCAATATAAAATAAACCATTTAGTGTCTGTTTAGGACAAGCTCAAGAAGCATTTGGGAAAATTTGAAAATATTGTTTTGAAAATAAAGTTGCAATGATGGTGGGTTTGGGATTGAATACTGAATATTTTAAGAAATTAACATGAACATCTTTTGTTAAGAAATTGAGTAAAAGTCCATTACATTTAATAAGTTCAGTAAGTGAAAGCAATAACAAAGATGGCCCACTCGCACGTAACCACCCTAAGTAAACGTCATGACTTTAGCAATACCAATCCGAGACACATGTTGTGGTAAGCAATATAATTACTGCCTGCTAAAGGAACAGGCTTGAGAATGGTGAGTGGGTGGGAAATGAGGTTTTTGGTAGTGGTAAGGGCATATTGGTGGTGGACTGGTGTTGGGCTATTGAATACTTGAAACAACTGTACTGTGAACATCTTGGTAATCACAGTGTTTAAATAAAGTTATAAAAATAAGTTAGAGAGAAATTTTTTACATACTTTACAGTGTGGAAATGAATGATCCCTTGAAGAGGTCAAAACAATGGAGTGAGCATCAGTCTCCATATTTGTTAGGTAAGTAAGATGAACCCAGGGAATTAGGGTTATTTCTCTGCCGTTCCAACTCCAGGTAGTTTCAGATGACAACATACTCCTCAATAGAGTCCTGGACTTATCCATAGGGACAATGAGCACAGACAGTGTATAAGAACTTTTACAATACTGGTTAAAACAGAAAGGTTTGTGCTGTCTGATAACTGGAATGAATACAACTTCAATGGTATAGGTTTCATTACAATCTTAGAGTTTGTATGCTTTGGAAACCACACATTTCTTTTTTTTTTTTTTTTTTTTGGCTTGGTGATTTTTCACAGTTCAAGTCTGGGTGGAGTTTGGATGTCATTTATTGTATGATTTTAATTCTTCTTTAAAATGAATTTTCTATGTTTTACATAGAATAAATCAATGACCGCAAGACAGAATGGCATCTTGAACTCCCCACAAACCTCAGTGAGCTTGGTTACCATGTGGATATGGTCCATAGTGCTGAATCCTTTTCGGAAGCCAGCTTGCTTGCATGGTTGTCCTTTATCTAATGTTCTGCCAATCTTGTTCAGAATGACTCGAGTGAACAGCTTGTAGATGATGGACAACAGGAAGATGGGGCAAGAGTTGCCACTGCGGTGAATGTCTCCCCTTCTTGAACAGTAGACCTGTCCTGCTGGTTTTCCATTGGGAGGGCACCTTGCATTCAGACAGGTAGTGTGTGAAGAGTCGAGCCAGTGTACTGATGAGTACTGGTGGCAGATTCTTCAAGTGTTTGGGTATGACTTTGGGCCTGGTGCTTTTCCCTTATCGACAAAATGGCATGTTGGATTTCAGAAGGGAGAACGTTGGGAATAACATCCATCCTGTGGAATTTGGTATGTGGGCAGGTAGACGTGGCTATCAAAGAGATCTGAGTAGAAGTCATAGATAATCTTCTCCACTGCCTTTCTGGAAGATATGACAGACTCCTTAGGGCTTCGGAGGGCAGTCATCTTCGTCTTATAGTTGGCTAAGGACAGACGGGCATTGTGCGAATGCTTTTCCTGGCTTCTGCTGCATCTTCCAGTATTTCTGCTCTTCTCTCTTTGCAGTCTTCCTTTATAAATTCTCTATACTGCTTTGTGAGCTTGGACATTAGCATTTGGTTGCCTGAGGCTCGTGCCTTGCCACATTGGTGAATGAGCTCGACAGTTTTTGAAGACAGGAGTCCTTTTGTGGCTTTTTTTCTCGGCATTCTTCGCACAATCATGGAGGTGCTGAACCAGTTGGTCATATTCTTCATTGATGTCATCAATGATGGCATTTTCCCATGTTGCCACAATGGTGCCAAAGAGCTCCCAGTTGGTGGTCATTCTGGGAATTCTCCTCGTAAACCTACAGCCTTTTCTCCCCGCGTGAAGTAGAATTTTGCATGAAGGAGATGGTGGTCCGATCCTGTTTGGAATTTTGGAACAACAGCGACATCGGTCAGGCAAAACCGTTCATTGAATATGATGTGGTCAGTTTCATTGTGGAACTGTCCAACAGGAGAGTCCTATGTTCGAATCAGCCTTCTGGAACTGTGAGTTCCCATGAAAGGTCTTGGTGGAACTGATGAACTTAGATTACCCTGATCTTTCCATTCTAGGCCATGGGTTCCGATGTGGAGTTCCTTGGCCGATCTTCTCAGTCCTACTTTGGCATTAAAATCACCAACTATGATCTTGTAGAAGGTGTGATCTTTATAGAACTCCTCCACTCTGTCTCACGTTCATTGATTTAAAGAAAGCCTTTGATTCTGTTGAGACCAAAGCGGTCATTGAAGCCCTAGTCAAACAGGGCATTCAAACCCAATACATTAAGATCCTGATGTGAGCTGTATTACGGATTCACCACCAGGATGTCACCATTCTACAAGGAACTGATCATTGATGTCAAAAGAGGGGTTCGGCAGGGGTGATACCATTTCACCAAAACTCTTCAGCGCCACCCCCGAGAACGTCATGCAACAATTAGAATGGGAAGGAATGGGTATGAAGATAGACGGCTGGCAACTACACTACTTCCGCTTCACTGATGACATTGTTCTAATAATACCAAACAATAGCCAAGCAGCACAAATAGTGGCTGACTTCGACCGAGAATGTTGAAAGATAGGTGTACAGATGAATCTCAACAAAACAATGTTTATGGAAAATGAACTAGTTCCAGAGGCCCCATTCACTCTCAAGGGAACAAACATCTCTGAATGCAGCAGTTATGTGTACCTAGGTCAAGAACTCAACATGATGAGCGACTTAAATCCTGAGCTGTGCAGGAGGAAAAGAGCACTATGGAATACCTTCAAGAGCTTCGAAGAAATAGCTAAGAGGACAAAGAATCTCCGGCTCCGGGAACATCTCTTTGACTCCATCATTCTCCCTGTATTAACATATGCCTCAGAGACCTGGTCCCTAGAAAAACAGGATAAGAATGCTATTCGGGTCTCCCAAAGAGGAATAGAAAGAGCTATGCTTAGAATATCACACCTCATTCAAGTGAGAGAAGGGATCCAGAGTTCCGACCTCTGTTGACGATCCAGAGTTAGAGATGCTGTCTCATTTGTCAAGGCATCAAAAAATCAGATAAGTTGGACATGTAATGCAATTTGGAGATGACTGCTGGACTAGACCCATTACCGACTGGATCCCACGGTATGTCAAGAGATCACGTGGCTGCCCACCTACAAGATGGTCAGACTTCTTCTTCAAGACCCTGAATGAATGGTTTGAGGCTCTTCGTATTCCCGAAGAAGCAGGTGCCATTGGGCTACATTGGCATGTTATAGGGTCAAATAGAAATGTTACTAGTGCCTGCTCGAGCAAATTTACAGATCAGGATGTCAAGTGATCAAGTGATGTAGAATAAGGAGTATCCAAGTCAAGCCCTGTGAATGTCTGGCTTCTTGTTTCCTCTATGTCAATAAAAGTCACTAGTCCTGGAAGCCTTAAATAAACAATCAGTCCCTAGCCTGGAGACCATTTGAGAAGCTGTGCCTGCCTACCCAGGATCTGCCCTTGGATTATGACAGACCTTTTTTTTTTCTATCACACCCGGTGATGCTCAGGTGTTACTCCTGGCTCTGCACTCAGGAATTACTCCTGGCAGTGCTCCGGGACCATATGGGATGCCAGGGATGTAAGCCATGCCGGCACAGGCCGGCTGCGTGCAAGGCAAATGTACTACCCGCTGGGCTATCGCTTACGGACCCAAAACAGACCTTTATTTCCATATGGTATTGTTTAGCTGAAATGAAATAAGTATGAAGAGTTAAACTTCTTTCTGCGTTACATGAGATAATGGCTATGCATACAACTTGAAATATACTTAAGAAATACAAATAAATGTCCCAAACAGATGTATCATGGTTGAATATTTCTTTTACTTGAATTCATTTGTACATTTGCAGTGGATTTTAACAACTTGGGTATTCATTATGCTTTGAAGTGATTTCTCAAGACCCTATGGATCTAGTCATCTCTGCTGCTTCCATCGTGCTCCAAGAATCACTTTACTTTTCAACCAAACCTTTTGATTTCAAATTTTATTTAATTAATTACAATTTTGGTCATATCCATAGTGCTCATGGTTTATTACTGGCTCTGCACTCCTCTGCACTCAGGGGTCACTCCTGTAGTTCTAGGAAACCATATGAATTGCCAGGATCAAACCCAAGTTGGGCTGCATGTAAGGCAAGTAGCCTACTCACTGTATGATAGCTCTGCCCCCATGAGTTTGATTCTTAAGTGGAGTGTGGAGAAACTTAGAGTAGAATAACACGTTGATTTTATTCTCAATAGTCTAGTCAAAGAGAGAGATTGTTTGATGGTCTTCTTTCTGGGTCTTCACCTAACATGCCGACCTCCAATTTCACCCAAATTGCAGCAAACAGCATGATCACACCTTTTTCATAGCTGTGTAATATTTAAGTGGGCATCTAGATCATAGTCTCTTTATCTTCTCACTTGATGTTGGATAGTTGGGCTATTTCTTCTTTTTTATTGAATCATTGTGCAATGGAGAATTACAAAGCTTTTCAAAATTAGGTTTCAGTCATATAGTGTTCCAACACCCATTCATCGACTGTATTTATTTGTGGGGTTTAAAGAAAAAAATAAAGAAAAAATAGTATAAACTAATATGCAAGCTTGAGAGAACAGGGGCCAGGAGTACATGTCAATGGTTGGATTCTACTACATGTATGTGGAGGTCAGAGGGTAGGTGAAGTAGGGAAGGGACCAGTTTGACAATAGCAGTTGGGTTACGTCTAGGTCATGGCAATTGCCAATAATGTTGCAGTGAACATGAGTGCACACATGTCTTTCTGGATTGGTGTTTCTGTGCTCTTGGGGTGGATGCTCAGGAGTAAAACTGCTGGATCATATTGAAATTCTATTTGTAATGTGTTGCAGAAACTCCAAATTGTTTTCTAGAGGGCAGAACTACACAACAATCCTACCAACAATGAATGAGAGTTCTTTTTGACACAGAATAGTCAATACTTATTGTTCCATGGATTTTTTGATATAGATCATTCTCTCTGATATGATATTTCTTTTTATTTATTTATTTATTTATTTTTTTTTCTGATACTGCCGCTTAAATATTTTATTATACCACTGTGAGATATACAAATGCAAAGATGTTCATATTTGGGTTTCGGTCATACAGTGTTCCAGCACCCATCCCTCCACCAGTGCCCATTTCCCACAACCAATATCCCCGGTTCCCTCCTCCCTCCTCTAGTATGCCTCTATGGCAGGTTCTTTATCTCTTTCTCTCTCTCCTTTCTCTCTTCCTTCCCTTACACATTGTGGATTACAATACATACATTTAGAGGTTATCATGTGTATTTTTTTTTTTTTTACAATTAAAAGGTTCATGTTTGGGTTTTGGTCATACAGTGTTTCAGCACCCGTCCCTCCACCAGTGCCCATCTCCCACCACCAACATCCCCGGTTCCCTCCCCCCTTCCCCATCCCTGCTCCATGGCAGGTTCTTGATTTCTTTCCATTTCTCTCTCTTTCTCTTTTCCTTCCCCTCGAGACTATGAATTACAGAACATACATTAAAGGGTTGTTATGTGTATCCTTTTGCCTCTATTTAATGCTCAGTTCTAGGTTGGCATTAGTACCCTCGACTATTATTAGCCCCCTGTTCCATTTTCTGTCTTACCTAAACTCTGACTCCCACATGTTTGTGATAATCTCCACCTTTGACAAGACCTCCTGATATATGTTTCACTTGACCTTGGATATTGGTATCATAATATGTACATATATATTTATGCCATGCAAATAAATGCAGTCATTCTGTATCTGTCTCTCTCCTTCTGGCTAATTTCGCTCAACATAATCTTCTCCATGTCCATCCATTTATAGGCAAATTTTATAACTTCATTTTTCCTAACAGCTGCATAGTATTCCATTGTGTAGATGTACCAAAGCTTCTTTATCCAGTCATCGATTTTCGGGCACTCTGGTTGCTTCCAGATTCTGGCTATTGTGAATAATGCTGCTATGAACATAAAAGTAGGGATGGTGTTTCCGCTGCGTATTTTTGGTTTCCCAGAGTAGATTCCCAGGAGTGGTATGGCTGGGTCAAATGGGAGTTCAATTTCTAGTCTTTGGAGGAAAGTCCATATTGTTTTCCAGAAAGGCTGTACCAGCCGGCATTCCCACCAACAATGGATGAGTGTCCCCCTTTTCCCCACATCTGATATGATATTTCACTGTCATTTTGTTTTGCAGTTCCCAGAAAATAGTGATGCTAAAAATCTCCGATATGCCTTTTGGTCATCTTTATTCCTAATATTTAAAAAATTAAAAAACGCTTTGTTGAAGAAAAAGCTACAATTGTTTACGCAATTCTAAAGTTGAAATTGGTTAGATAACAAAGATATTTAACAAATATTGTTAGATAATAAAAATTGGTTAGATACTAAAACTCAGTAAGTAGAAAAATAAAATAAATTTTACATTAAAATTATTATATTTGACCATTGGATTAAGTCCTTATCCAAGAATTTACTAAACTGTTTGCTGCTAGTTGAGCCTTTTGTGCTATGATTTTTGCTTGTTGAGTTTAGTGGTTCTATGTTACTTCCCCACTAATTTGGTGTGCTCCTACTGGAATTTCAGTATTGGGAAATTAGGAGGTGTCCAAAGACTTCAGGGACTATGGTCTGGGCCAATGGGTTGACAAGGTGATGACTGTGGAAGGTGGGTGTGGATGTGGAAGTATGGGGAAGGGTGGGGGAGGCTTCCCACCTCCACTCGGAGAAAATCCCAGAGTCCTAGCTTGGGAATCAGGGTATATGGAGTTATTTGCAGTTTGACATCTCTGCAGGGGATATTAGCGAAACAGTGGAGTTGAGCCTTGGCATGGCTGCAGGGTGGGGTGTGGGTGAGGCTGCCAGGGCTTCAGCAGGGCAGGCATTCAGCCTGGCTACCTCCTGAGGATGCCCTCTATTTTTTAGCCATAGGATCAGTGTTTCCATGAATTTTAGCTGCTTGGAGTATTTCTTGGACATTTAGTAGAGTATCAATAGAGCAGGGCTGGTAGGTGAGTCAATATGGCAGCCACGCTCATTATGACTTCTTTGAACAATTGTTTATTCATGTCTCACCTCTACTGACTCCTTTTTAATGTTTTTTTTTGTCATACTCAGTGATGCTCAGGAGATACTCCTGACTCCACACTCAGGAGTTACTCCTGGTGGTGCTCAGGTGACTGAATGGGATGGTTGGAATTGAACCTGTATTAGTCCTACCCACTGTGCTATCTTCCAGTCCCTTCTCTTACTATTTAAAAAATGGATTGTTTTCTCAAATTTCCATTTTCCTACCTCAGTCCCATTTTGTTCTGGATGATTGTTTCAGCAGCAGGACTGGCCTGGCCCCTCATCTTTGACATAGCTGGTACTTAGCTAGGAAGGAGCCAATCCTCCACATTAGCATCCTCTTTACTTTAACAGTGAAAGTATCACACACCAACCTTTCTCTGAATTCCCATCCCGTTCATTTAAATCATACCTGCCTACTCTGGGTTTCAGCTAGCTGAGTCTTTGAACACGTGACTTCAGATTCTGCTACAAACTTGCCTACATTCCCTACTAAGCTTTGGATACTCACTGATTTCTGTATTTTATGCTGTCTGATTCTGCCCCACTGCCCAACACCCACCTGAAGCATTCATCATGTGGTGCTACTTTAGCACCAAATTACTGCTATGATGTTTTTCTTACCTGCCCAAATTACCATAATTTCTCACTTAAAAAACTGTACTCTATAGTACAGTTTGAGGTTGGGAAAGGTGATGCCTCCTATCTTCTTTTTTCCCAAGGATTGCTTTAGTATCCGTGGGGGTTTATTATTCCATACGAATTTCAGGAGTGTTTGGTCAATTTCTTTGAAGAATGTCATGGGTATCCTTATAGGGACCTCACTGAATCTGTACAAAGCTCTAGGGAGTATTACCATCTTGACAATGTTAATTTTTCCCATACATGAGCAGGGAATGTGTCTCAATTTCCTCGTGTCCTCTTTTATTTCTTGAAGCAGTGTCTGTAGTTCTTTTTTGCATAGATCCTTTACAACTTGGTTAAGCTGATTCCTAGGTATTTGATTTTCTGTGGCACAATTGTGAATGGAATCGATTTCTTAATTTCCCTTTCTTCTCTTTTGTTATATGTATATAGGAAAGCCACCGACTTTTGGGTATTGATTTTGTACCCTGCCACTCTACTATACATATCTATTGTTTCTAAGAGTTTTTGGGTTGAGAGTTTAGGGTTCTCTAAGTATATTATCATGTCATTTGCAAATAATGATAGCTTGATTTCTTCCTTGCTTATCTGAATGCCCTTAATGTCCCTTTCTTCTCTGATTGCTATGGCGAGTACTTCCAGTACTATATTGATTAAAAGAGGTGAGAGAGGGCAACCTTGTTGGGTTCCGGATCTTAAGGGGAAGGCTTTCAATATTTCCCCATTGAGACTGATACTCGCTGTGGGCTTTTGGTAGATGGCTTTGACTATCTTGAGGAAGCTTCCTTCAATTCCCATTTTCTGGAGGGTTTTAATCATGAATGGGTGCTGGATCTTGTCAAATGCTTTTTCTGCATCTATTGATATGATTATATGGTTTTTATTTTTTCTCTTATTGATATGATGTATTATGTTGATTGATTTGCAGATGTTGAACCATGCTTGCATTCCCAGGATTAATCCTACTTGGTCATGATGCATAATCTTTTGATGAGTTTTTGGATTCTGTTGGCTAGTATTTTGTTGAAGATCTTAGCATCTGTGTTCATCAAGGAGATTGGTCTGTAGTTTTCTTTCTTTGTGTTGTCTCCCCTGCTTTGGGTATGAGGGTGATATATGCCTTGAAAAGCTGTTTGGGAGTGTTTCTGTTTCTTCCATTTCCTGGAAGAGCTTGAACAGAACAGGCAGTAGGTCCTCCTTAAAGGTTTGGTAGAATTCACTAGTGAACCCATCTGGACCTGGGCTTTCTTTTTTATTTTATTTTATTTTATTTATTTTTTAAAATTTTTTTATTATACCACCGTGAAACATACAGTTACAAAGGTGTTCATGATTGATTCTTGGTAATACAGTATTCCAGCACCCATCCCTCCACCAGTGCCCCATTTCCACCACCAATGTACCCTCCCCTCCCGCCTCCCAGGCCACCTTAATAGCAGGTACCCCAGTTTCCTCTCTTTCTCTCTCTAGCTCTCTCTGTCTCTGCATCTCTCTCCCTCTTATTTTACACATTGTGGCTAGCCCTGCAGATATTTAGAGTTTATCACTTAAGTCTCTTTGTGTATATTCAGTGGTGAGTTTTAATCTGCCATTATCATTTCCCATATTTAGTAAAACACTGGTATCTATTTATATCCTATTAATGAATGCAGTCATTCTATATCTGTCCTTTTCCTTCTGACTAATTTTACTCAGCATGATAGACTCCATTGGACCTGGAGCTTTCGTGTTTGGGAAGACTTTTAATTACAGTTTCAATTTCCTCGATGGCAATAGGCTTATTCAGGTATTGGAGGTCTTCTTGTTTCAATCGTGGGATTATAGGACTTCAGGAATTTATCCATTTCTTCTAGGTTCTCATTTTTCATTGCATACAGGTTCTCAAAGTAATCTCTGATGATCTTTTGAATTTCTGTGGTTTCTGTTGTGATGTCACCATTTTCATTTCTGATTCTGTTTATTTGGCCTCTCTTTCCCTGTCCTTACAAGTCTTGCCAGTGGCTTGTCGATCTTGTTTATTTTTTCAAAGAACCAGCTCTTGGTTTCATTAATCTCTTGGATCTTTTTTTGGTTTCCAGCTCATTGATTTCCTTGTTGCTTTAAAGTTTTATTACAAAGCAGTAGTAATTTTTTAATTTTTATTATTTTTATTTTTTATATTTATTTTTTTTATTTTTTATTATACCACAGTGAAACACAATTACAAAGGTGTTCATAATTGGTTCTTGGTAATACAGTATACCAGCACCCATCCCTCCACCAGTGCCCCATTTCCACCACCAATGTACCCCACCCCTCCCACCCACCCCCATGCTGCCTTAATAGCAGGTACCCCAGTTTCCCTCTTTCTCTCTCTCTGTCTCTCTCTCTCTCTGTCTCTGCATCTCTTTCCCTCTTATTTTACACATTGTGGCTAGCCCTGCAGGTATTTAGAGTTTATCACTTGTCTCTTTATGTATATTCAATGGTGAGTTTTAATCTGCCATTACCATTTCCCACATTAGCAGTAGTAATTTTCATCCCTAAGTTTTATTACAAAGCAGTAGTAATTAAAACAATATGGTATTGGAATAAAAACAAACCTGTGGACCTATGGAATAGACTTGAGTATACTGACACCCACCCTCAAAGACATGATCAGTTAATCTTTGATAAAGGTGCAGAGTCCTAACTGCAGTAAGGAAAGCCTCTTCAACAAGTGGTGCTTGGAAAACTGGACAGCTACATGTAAAAAAAATAAATTTGGACCTGTGTCTAACACCTTGCACAAAAAATCAGATCTAAATGGATTAAAGATCTCAATATAAGACCTGAACCGTAAAGTACTTTGAAGAAAATATAGGCAAAAAACCCTCCACGACATTGAAGTTAAAGACATCTTCAAAGGTGAAACACCATTAACAAAGCAACTAGAAGAAAAGATAAACATATGGGACTACATGAAACTAAAGAGCAGAGACAATCCACAGAATGGGAAAGAATAATCACCAAATAATAAGGGGTTAATATCCAGTATATATCAGACACTGGTACAGCTATATAAGAAGAAAACAGCCAACCCCATTAAAAATGGGGAGAAGAGATGAACAGAAACTTTGACAAGGAAGAAATTCGAATGGCCAAAGGCATATGAAAAAATGCTCATCATCACTAATCATCAGAGAGATGCAAATCAAAACAACAATGAGATATCACCTCACACCACAAAGACTGACCCATATCCAAAAGGGTAAAATCAACAAGTGTTGGCGTGGATGCGGGAAAAGGGACTCTCATACATTGTTGGTGGGAATGTCGACTTGTACAACCTTTCTGGAAAACGATATGGAAATTCCTCCAAAGACTAGAAATTGAGCTCCCCTTTGACCCAGCCATACCGCTCCTGGGAATATACCCTGGGAAGCCAAAAACACACAGCGGAAATACCATCCGCACTTTTATTTTCATAGCAGCACTCTTCACAATAGCCAGAACCTGGAAACAACCAGTATGCCCGAGAACTGATGACTGGATAAAGAAACTGTGGTACATCTACACAATGGAATACTATGTAGCTGTTAGGAAAAATGAAGTTATGAAATTTGCCTATAAATGGGTGGACATGGAGAGGATCATGTTGAGTGAAATTAGTCAGAAGGAAAGAGAGAGATATAGAATGACTGCATTTATTTGCATGACATATATATACATATATATATATATACACACACACACACACATATTATGATACCAAAATCCAATGTTTGGAGAAACGTGGATCAGGAGGTCTTACCAAAAGTGGAAATTACCACAAACATGTTCGCGCCAGAGTTTAGGTAAGACAGAGAAGGGAACATGTGTGAATAGATGTTGAAAGGGCTAATACCAACCCAGAACTGAGCATTAAATACAGGAAAGAAATGCACATGATGTCCTCTAAGTGTGTGTAGAGCAATCCATAATATGTATGAGAAGGAAAAGAGAGAGGCGGGAGAGAGAAAAGATATAAAGAGCCTGCTTTGGAGGCAGGCTACGGGAGGGGTAGGGAATTGGGGACATTGGTTGGGGGAAATGGTCACTGGTGGTGGGCAGGGTGCTGGAACACTATGTGACTGAAACCTCCAAACATGAACAAAATTGTAATTGTATATCTCACTGTTGTATAATAAAATATTAATGAATAAACTGTACTCTACAAATTTGTTTTAGATTATCTCTCTTACCTGAATTTCTTTTCCTGTCCTCTCTCCTTTTTAGTCAAATTGGAGATATTTTCAGATCTTTTGAGATCCTTTTTAAGATTGCACTTATTTCTTTGGTCTGAGGCAGTTATTAGAGTCAGGCTAAGATTGATGAGGCACATGGTCCAGTTGCTTTCTCACAGGCTTAGAAGTAAGTGAGTACACACGCTGTGATGAAATATTCATTGGCAGGATTTGTCTTCTCTAAGAAAGGTTTTGACTGGTCTTTACACTTTAGTTTTTTCTATTTAATAAATTCAGCTCAATTAATCACAATCTGTTTTAGACAGTTTGTAATTGAGCTAATGTTATCCTTTGTAAATATTGCCTAATGGAAAGCCCAGTTGGTCAACACATTATTTCTTTACAATCCAAATTAAAGTAAACTTTAAGGTCAATTTGAAGAGAGCAAATTTAGATAGTAATGATACTTTAAGGACCAAGATATTCTTGGCTGATTATACATACTATATCGGGTTATTCCAATTCAGAGGCTAATCCCAAAGCATGTCTCTTTGGAAGAAGCATTATGTTTCCCAGGTACTAAGAAATATGAAAGCACCAAATAATAACTTTTCAGGCTGGAAAACAAGATACTCTTTCTAAAGTGCCTCAATAATTATGCTCTGGAACTACCCAGTACATTGGAAGAAATATAGTTATGGTATGCTAGTCAGACGAAAAGTGGTATTAAATCTGCCAGGAACAGCAGGACCTTGGATATTTTAAGTCTGCATATGGTAAAACTACTAGCTGCCTTGCATAGGAATGCATGCTATTATTTGTGTTGATATTTTAATGGCACATATGTTAGGACTTACCAAAAGAGTGATGAAACAGATTGCTTTCAAAGGACTACTTTAGGAGTCAAAAAACAAACCCCTTGTCTTTAAAGTAACATTCACTGATGGATTTCTATGCAGTGGAAACTGTAATATAATCCTTGGAGGCACAAATAAGATGACACTGTGCCCTTCATTGACAAGGCGTTAAGAATTTATAGGTAGAGACCATGGTAATCAGCATGATTAGGAGACGGACACCATGCATATAGTTTACAGACATTATACTCCTATGTGTATGTGAAGCTACACAGATATTATACTCCTGTGTGTGTAACTGCACAGAGCAGAGGAACGCTTTGTATTAGGATAGAGGCACCTTTTACAATGGAAACTTTGATAAAGGCATGGCCAAGAACAGGACTAGATAAACCGGAGTGGGGTGGGAGAGAAGGAGGAGAAGAATTCCTTCTACATCAAGCTGAGATTTGTATTTTATTTCTTGGCAAATGGTTTGCCATGGAAAGATTGCAGGCAGTGGGGTAGCAATCAAGACATTTTTCTTTTGAAAAGTCATTCTGGCAGTTGTAGGGAAAGTGATGATAGGGGTAAAGGGGGAGGAAAAAAAGTCAGTGGGAAAGCTACTGACAGCTAGAAGAAATGGTGAGGTCTTAGACTAGGCAGTGGTGGGAGTCACAAAAACTTTGGAGCTAAGGGTTAGAAGAAGGGTGACAGATTCATGCTTATATAAGTATAGTGTAAAGTGTACACTTATGAGTAAAGCCTCTATAATATATCTCATCATTGGAAGTATGTATCAGTTGGAATTTTAGCAGAGATGATATGAAAATATAGTCAGAGAAAGCAGCTATTTTAGGTCGAGTTTTAATCTATAATAAAAGATTTCTTAAAAAATCTTTGGTAGAAGATCTTTTGTGGAAAGGTTCCATTTGGAGGAAAGTTTTTTGGCAACAAAGTTTAATTGAGATTCTGCAGTTTACCATGCCGTTTGTAATAGTTTCTCATCACATAATCCCAACGCCACCCCTATCTCCAGTGTACCCTCCCTCTTCAGAGGACCCTCTAGACCCCTCCCACTCAAACCCCATCCCAACTCAATTGTGTGGATCAATTCTCCCATTATATTGCCTTTGGCCTTTTGGTACTACTTTGTTGTATATCTTTAAACCCTTGGAGGAAATTTACAAGAGGGAACAGGAGCAATAAGTCAGTCAGAGAGGCAAGCAAACAGGATCGTGGGGCAGCAGGAACTGGAGAGGAAACAATACATTGCTGAAGGCAAATTTTGTAATAAGTCCTTTTTACAGTATTTTACAGAACATCATGAGACAATTAGAATGGGAAGGAATGGGAGTGAAGATAGATGGTCGGCAACTACACCACCTACGCTCGCTGATGACATTGTTCTAATAACACCAAACATTAGCCAAGCGGCACAAATCTTGGCTGACTTTGACCGAGAATGTGGAAAGGTAGGTCTACAGCTGAATCTGAAGAAAACTATGTTCATGAGAAATGAACTAGTTCCAGAGGCCCCATTCACTCTCAATGGAACAAACATCTCTGAATGCAGCAGTTATGTGTACCTAGGTCGAGAAGTCAACATGATGAACGACCTAAAACCTGAGCTGTGCAGGAGGAAGAGAGCGGCATGGGAATGCCTTCAAAGGCATCGAAGAAATAGCTAAAAGGACAAAGAACCTCTGGCTCCGGGCACATCTCTTCGACTCCACCGTTCTCCCTGCATTAACATATGCCTCAGAGACCTGGGCCCTACGAAAAGCAGGATGACAATGCTATTCGGGTCTCCCAGAGAGGCATCGAAAAGAGCTATCCTTGGAATATCACGCCTCACTCAAGTGAGAGAAGGAATCCGGAGTTCTGACCTCCGTCGCTATTCCAGAATCAGGGACGCTGTCTCGTTTGCCAAGGCATCGAAAATCAGATGGGCTGGACATGTAATGCGATTTGGAGACAACCGCTGGACTAGAGCTGTTACCGACTGGATCCCACGGGATGTCAAAAGATCACGTGGCCGCCCACCTACAAGATGGTCAGACTTCCTTGTTAAGACCCTGAAGGAACGGTTTGAGGCTCTTCATATTCCTGAATCAACCAGATGCCATTGGGCTACATTGGCACGTGATAGGGTCCAATGGAGATGTTACTGGCGCCCGCCGAGCAAATCGATGAATAACTGGATTCAAGTGATCAAGTGATCAAGTTTCAAAATTTGTTTGTGGAGTAGGATTGCTCCTGACAGAGTGAGGACCAAAATCGAGGGGTGGTGTCTGAAATGGACATCATGGACACTTGGCTTCCGGGATGCTGAGGTCATTCTTCCCAGGAAGACAGTCTGGTTCTCCTTTCTTTGCTCTGGGTTTATCTCAAGCTTTCAACTGTGAGAAGAAAGATGCTGGGTTTGGAAAAGCAACCTTGTCTTTTCAAGCCTCTAAAAACGCTCATTGAATTGACATTTTGAGTATCATGACATGTTGAGTCTCATGTTGAGTGTTCCCTCTCAACGTGGAACCTTCATGCAGAAATCATACTTTGGATCCTAAACTTTTACAGGTCAGTGACATGAAGTATGATACTTTCTTGTGATACAATCATGAGCATATACCACCGATGCTTTATAGTGAAGCATAATTCTGGAGTGCCAGAATTAGTAAAAAATTTGCATTGTGACTTTTTGGATCACATCATGCCAGTTTATTTATGGCGGGTATTGTTTCTTGGGCCGTCTCCAGCAGTTGCAGGAGGGAGGAGAGCTTGTAATGCCAAGTGGGAAGGCTCTGGGATTTGTGCAAGTCATACTGCTTGAAGCACACCTTCACCGCTCCTCCACCTTATCCATTCTGGTTTTGTGCTTTGGGGACAGTTTACAGTGAATTGCATGAGCTATTCATTAATTTATTATAAAACAGGCTTTGTGTTAGGTGGCTTTTCCCTCAACCTTTAGACTAATGTAATTAATTCCGAGCATATTAAAGGTTGGCTAGGTTATGAAGTTTGATAAGTTAATGGTATTAAATTAATTTTCAACTTATGGATTTATTGAACCATAAGTGCATTTTAACTAGAGAAAGTTTTCACTCCCCACCATTTGTTTTACATGCTGTTTCCTGGGTAAAGGAGTACTCATTTTCTCATAACTGACTTCAGGGCTCAGTACAGACCCGACCCGAGCTATTAGTACAGGGCTGGAATCCAGAGGATTTTCTCAGTACTCTGCCGATTTCCAGTGCTATGCTGCATGGGCACACCTCCAGAGGGACCCTCTGGTCTTAGAACTGGGCTACACTTCTGGTGCGACCCTCTTCGGCTCTTCATGCAAGCTATTTATGTTGCTTTGCACTTTTTCCTTTTATTCTCTCCCTGTAGTCAATGTGGAGTCTATAGCAACAATGTCCATTGCTCTTTTTTAGAAGACAGAAGTTTCTGGCAGTCAGATCAAGGAATGGCCCTCAGTTTTCCTTTTGGTAGGAATTACTTTGCAGTTCTAAATGACACTAGAAAACATGTTACCAAAAGTCAATGAAAATAAAAATATATAAATGTATGATAGTTATATACTTGGCTCTTTCAGCAGGTTTTACTTCTCATAGTTGACTGTTAGGTCTTTGTGTGTGTGTGTGTGTGTGTGTGTGTCTGTGTGTGTGTGCGTGCCTGTGTGTATATGATTGCTTCTTCCCTGGCTGACTTTTCTTCTCTTTTCTTCTCCCCCTCCTCTCATCTCCCTTTCTCCTCTCATCCTCTTCCCTCCCAGACCCTCACAAAATTTTCCTTCCTTCCTTCCTTCCTTCCTTCCTTCCTTCCTTCCTTCCTTCCTTCCTTCCTTCCTTCCTTCCTTCCTTCCTTCCTTCCCTTCCTTCCTTCCTTCCTTCCTTCCTTCCTTCCTTCCTTCCTTCCTTCCTTCCTTCCTTCCTTCCTTCCTTCCTTCCTTCCTTCCTTCCTTCCTTCCTTCCTTCCTTCCTTCCTTCCTTCCTCCCTCCCTCCTCCCTCCTTCCTTCCTTCCTTCC
>JAJIBD010006002.1:0-54297 GCA_021461705.1 Cryptotis parvus
AAAATGACTTACTGTCAAACCTTTACAGTCTTTTTGAGGCAATTGAAGAAACAGAAAACTCCTGGATAGTTCCTATGAGGCAAACATCATCTTGATACCAAGGCAAAATAACAGAAAGAAAAAGAAAAGATTTATGGCTGATATGCCTGATGAACACAAATGTAAAGATCCTCAACAAAGTACTAGCAAATAGAATCCTAAGACACATTAAAAACTTCATGCACCATGACCAAGTATGATTCATCCCTGGGATGCAGGGATAATTGAACATTCGCAAGTTAATAAACATAATAAACCATATAGATAAGAGAAAAATATATGATCATATAAATAGATGCAGAGAAAGCATTTGACAAGATACAGTATCCAATTCATGATAAAAACTTTCAACAACATGGGAGTGAAGGAACTTTCCTCAATATAGTCAAAGCATCTGTTCACAAGTCCACAGCAGCATTATTCTCAATGATGGGGAGGGAGAAAAAAGCCTTCCCTCTAAGATTAAGCAGAAAACAAGATTGTTCGCTCTTGCCACTTCTATTCAATATAGTACTAGAATTACTTGCCTTAGTAGTTAGGCAAGAAAAATATATCATGGTCATTCAGATAGTAAGGAAGAAGTCAAGCTTTCACTATTTGTATATAAGATGATGCTATACTTATAAAATCCTAAAGACTCTACCAAAAAAGTTCCTAGAAACAATATATTTGTACAGTAGGAGTGATAGAGTGACAGGTTACAAAATCAATACCCAAAATTCCATGGCTTTTCTATATGCCAGTAACAAAAGAGTAAAAAGAGATATTTAAAAAATCCCACACTTTTGGATAATTTCTATGAGACAAACATTACCCTGATACCACAAATGCAAAGATCAAATTTCTTAGTTCAAAATTGTGCCTAAGAAAATCAAGAACCTTGGATTTAGCTTAACTAAAGAGGACCAATACCAAAAACTTCAAAATGCTACTTCAGGGCCGGAACGATAGTACAGTGGGAAGGGTGTTTGCCTTACATGCCAACTACCCAGGTTCTATCTCCAGCATCCCATATGGTCCCCAAAGCACTGTCAGGAGTAATTCCTGAGTGCAGAGAAATTCCTGAGTGAGTAACCCTGGAGCTCCCCCCCAAACTCCACAACTCCCACAACTCCCACAACTCCCACAACTCCCCCAAACTCCACAACCCCCAAACTCCACAAACAGACCAGACACCTACTAACTGTACTATCTTGTAATCCAAGAACCCACATTTGCAACCTACAATAGTCATAATGGTAAGGCAACGCAAAGTTCCATCCAGCTCTGTGAGTGAAGTCACTAGTCCAGATGAGCCAAGCAATACCAGTGAGTTGTATAACCTCTCTGATAAGGAATTTCGGAAAGAAATGTTAAGGAGTCATAAGGAATTCAAAGAAGCAATGGAATGCAAACTCAATAAAATACAAGAGGACATGTTAGAAGAAGTGAGGAAAATGCAAATGGAAATGACATATATTAAAAATGAGGTAAATGAAATGAAAAACACAGTGGAAAGCCATCATAGCAGAATAATAGCTACTGAAGAAAGAATTAGTGATCTCGAAGACGCGTTCCAAAGATTCTCTACACAACACCAGAAGATAGAAAAAAAGACTCACAATTACCGAACAGACAACAAGAGATAATCGGGATGAAGCCAGAAGAAACAACATACGGATCATTGGGGTCCCAGAAGGGCAAGAAGAAAACCCTGATGAAGAAGAAACTGTCAAAGCCATCATTGCTGAGAAGTTCCCGGAACTAAAAAACACTTGCCTCAAGATCCAGGAGGCCCGTAGGATACCTGCTAAAAGAAACCCCAACAAGAATACTCCAAGACACATCTTAATTAAAATGACAAAAACTATAGATAGAGATAGAATACTGAAAGCAGCAAGATCAAAGAAGGAAATCACGTACAAAGGAACATCCCTAAGATTTACAGCAGACTTCTCTGATGAAACACTCCGAGCCCGAAAACAATGGTGGGATATTGTGAAAAGGCTAAATGAACTGCAGGCCTCACCAAGAATTCTTTACCCGGCCAGACTCACATTCAGATATGAAGGAAAGATACACAACTTCATGGATAAGCAACAACTCAGGAACTTCATGGACTCAAAGCCAACTTTAAAAGAAGGACTGAAGGGTCTACTGTAATCCGACCAAACCCATAAGCACAACAAGCACAAACAGAAAGATGGCACAAAATCCGATGACAATAATCTCTCTCAATGTCAATGGTCTAAATGCACCAATTAAGAGACACAGAGTAACAAAATGGATTAAAAAATTGAACCCAACATTCTGCTGTCTACAAGAAACACATCTGAATAATCAGAACAAACACAGACTCAAAGTCAAAGGTTGGAAGACCATTCTCCATGCAAACAACTCCTCCAAAAAGGCTGGTGTGGCCACATTAGTATCAGATAATATAGACTTCAGGCTGAAAAAGGTTAGAAGGGACAACGAAGGCCATTTCCTATTACTTAAGGGGTATGTACACCAGGAAGAAATTACACTACTAAACATATATGCACCCAACGAGGGGCCAGCAAAATACATAAAACAACTGCTAAGAGACCTCAAAGAAGACATTGACAGTAGCACAATAATAGTTGGAGACTTCAACACTGCTCTATCAACAATGGATAGATCAACAAGACTGAAACTCACCAAGGAAATATTGGCCCTCAAGGAAGAAATGGAAGAAAGAGAGCTAGTAGATATATACAGGGCTTTTCATGCCAAAAAAGCTGAATACACATTTTTCTCTAGTGCACATGGAACATTCTCCAAGATAGACCACATGCTGAGCCACAAAGCATACCTCAATAAAATAAAAAAGATAGAAATTGTGTCAGCTATCTTTTCAGACCATGATGCACTGAAAATGGAAGTTAACCGTACACAGAAACAGGGAGTCAAACCAAACACCTGGAAACTGAACAGCTCACTCCTGAACAACAAATGGGTCATAGAAGAAATCAAACAGGAAATCCAAAGATTTCTGGAAACAAATGAAAATGAAGACACCAACTATAAGAACTTGTGGGACACGGCAAAAGCCGTGTTAAGAGGGAAGTTTATAGCTCTGCAAGCATTCATCAGGAAACAAGAAAGGGCCCACATAAATAACCTGACTACACAGCTGAAGACATTAGAGAAAGACCAACAAAAGGAGCCCAACCCAGGCAGAAAAAAAGGAAATAATAAAACTTAGAGAGGAAATCAATGAGTTGGAAACCAAAAAAACAATCCAAAAGATTAATGAAACCAAGAGCTGGTTTTTTGAAAAAATAAACAAGATTGACAAACCATTGGCAAGACTTGTAAGGACAGGGAAAGAGAGAACCCAAATAAACAGAATCAGAAATAAAAACGGTGACATCACAACAGAAACCACAGAAATCCAAAAGATCATCAGAGATTACTTTGAGAGCCTGTATGCCGTGAAACATGAGAATCTAGAAGAAATGGATCAATTCCTGAAGTCCTATAACCTCCCACGGCTGAAACAAGAAGACCTCCAAAACCTGAATAAGCCTATCACCATCGAGGAAATAGAAACAGTAATTAAAAGTCTTCCCAAACACAAAAGCCCAGGTCCAGACGGATTCCCTAGTGAATTCTACCAAACCTTTAAGGAGGACCTACTGCCTGTCCTGTTCAAGCTCTTCCAGGAAATAGAAGAAACAGAAACACTCCCAAACAGCTTTTACGAGGCACATATCACCCTGATACCCAAAGCAGGGAGAGACAACACAAAGAAAGAAAACTACAGACCAATATCCCTGATGAACACGGATGCTAAGATCTTCAACAAAATACTAGCCAACAGAATCCAAAGACTCATCAAGAAGATTATACATCATGACCAAGTAGGATTCATCCGGGTATGCAAGGATGGTTCAACATTCGCAAGTCAATCAACATAATACATCATATCAATAAGAGAAAAAATAAAAACCATATGATCCTATCAATAGACGCAGAAAAAGCATTTGACAAGATCCAGCACCCGTTCATGATTAAAACCCTCCAGAAAATGGGAATTGAAGGGACTTTCCTCAAGATAGTAAAAGCCATCTACCAAAAGCCCACAGCGAGCATCATTCTCAACGGGGAAAAGTTGAAAGCCTTCCCCCTGAGATCAGGGACAAGACAAGGTTGCCCACTCTCACCTCTTTTATTCAATATAGTACTGGAAGTACTTGCCATAGCAATCAGAGAAGAAAAGGACATCAAGGGCATCCAGATAGGCAAGGAAGAAGTCAAGCTATCATTATTTGCAGATGACATGATATTATACCTAGAGAACCCTAAACTCTCTACCAAAAAACTCCTAGAAACAATAGACACATATAGTAGAGTGGCAGGATACAAAATCAACACGCAAAAGTCGGTGGCTTTCCTATATACAAATAACGGAAGAGAAGAAAGGGATATTAAGGAAACAATTCCATTCACAATTGTACCACAGAAAATCAAATACCTAGGAATCAACTTACCCAAGTGTGTAAAGGACCTGTATAAAAGAAAACTACAAGACACTGCTCCAAGAGATAAAAGAGGACACAAGGAAATGGAAACATATTCCCTGCTCATGGATGGGGAGAATCAACATTGTCAAAATGGTAATACTCCCTAGAGCTCTGTACAGATTCAATGCAATCCCTATAAGGATACCCATGACATTCTTCAAGGAAATTGACCAAACAATCCTGAAATTTGTATGGAACGATAAACCCCCAAGGATAGCTAAAGCAATCCTCGGGAAAAAGAAGATGGGAGGCATCACCTTACCCAACTTCAAACTGTACTACAAGGCAGTAGTAATTAAAACAGCATGGTATTGGAATAAAAACAGACCCGTGGACCTATGGAATAGAATTGAGTATCCTGACACCCAACCTCAAACGCATGATCATTTAATCTTTGATAAAGGTGCAACGAGTTTAAAATGGAGTAAGGAAAGCCTCTTCAATAAGTGGTGTTGGGAAAACTGGGCAGCGACATGTAAAAGAATGAATTTGGACCTGTGTCTAACACCATGCACAAAAATCAGATCAAAATGGATTAAAGATCTCAATATCAGACTTGAATCCATAAAGTACATTGAAGAAAATATAGGAAAAACCCTCCATGACATTGAAGCTAAAGGCATCTTCAAAGATGAAACATCACTAACAAAGCAACTAGAAGAAAAGATAAACATATGGGACTACATGAAACTAAAAAGCTTCTGCACCTCAAAAGAAACAGTGACTAAGATACAAAAGCAGTCCACAGAATGGGAAAGAATATTCACCCAATACACATCTGATAAGGGGTTAATATCCAGGATATATCAGGCACTGGTAGAACTTTACAAGAAGAAAACAAACAACCCCATCAAAAAATGGGGAGAAGAAATGAACAGAAACTTCAGCAAGGAAGAAATTCGAATGGCCAAAAAACATATGAAAAAATGCTCATCATCACTAATCATCAGAGAGATGCAAATCAAAACAACAATGAGATACCACTTTACACCACAGAGACTGGCACACATTCAAAAGAACAAGAACAACAAGTGCTGGCGTGGGTGTGGGGAAAAGGGGACACTCATCCATTGTTGGTGGGAATGCCGGCTGGTACAGCCTTTCTGGAAAACAATATGGACATTCCTCCAAAGACTAGAAATTGAACTCCCATTTGACCCAGCGATACCACTCCTGGGAATCTACTCTGGGAAGCCAAAAATACGCAGCGGAAACACCATCCCTACTTTTATGTTCATAGCAGCATTATTCACAATAGCCAGAATCTGGAAGCAACCAGAGTGCCCGAAAATCGATGACTGGATAAAAAAGCTTTGGTACATCTACACAATGGAATACTATGCAGCTGTTAGGAAAAATGAAGTCATAAAATTTGCCTACAAATGGATGGACATGGAGAAGATTATGTTGAGCGAAATTAGCCAGAAGGAGAGAGACAGATACAGAATGACTGCATTTATCTGCATAACATAAATATATAGGTACATATTATGATACCAATATCCAAGATCAAGTGAAACATATATCAGGAGGTCCTGTCAAAGGTGGAAATTATCACAAATGTGTGGGATTCAGAGGCTAGGTAAGACAGAAATGGAACAGTGTGCTGACAATTGTTGAGGGTACTAATGCCAACCTAGAACTGAGCATTAAATAGAGGCAAAAGAGATACACATGACAACCCTTTAAATGTATGTTCTGTAATTCATAGTCTCGAGGGGAAGGAAAAGAGAAAGAGAGAGAAATGGAAAGAAACCAAGAACCTGCCATGGAGCAGGGGCTGGGGAGGGGGGAGGGAACCGGGGACGTTGGTGGTGGGAGATGGGCACTGGTGGCGGGATGGGTGCTGCAACACTGTTTGACCAAAACCCAAATATGAACTTTTTAATTGTATATCTTTGTAATTTTAAAAAATAAAAAAAATTAAAAAAAAAAAAGAAAAAAAAAAAGAATTCTCAAGCAAAAAAAAAAGATATAAATATGTACAAATCAAAAAAAAAAAAAAAAAAAAAAAATAAAATCAAGTGCAGCATTATATAGATTCAGTGCAGTTCCTATAAAGATACACATGAAAGGCGTCCAGAGAACTAGCAGAGAGCACAGCAGGGAGAGCATTTGCCTTGCACACGGGTTCAATCCCCAACATCCCATATGGTCCCTTGAGCAGTGCCAGGAGTAATTCCTAAGCACAGATCCAGGAGTAATCCCTGAGCTTTGCAGGGTGTGACCCCCCAAAAAAAAGATACCCATGAAAGGTTTCAAATAAATAAACCAAACACTTCTGAAATTCATATGAGAAAGTAAATCGCCATAAATAGCTAAAGGAATTCTTAGAAAAAAAGATGAGAGGTATCATGTTGCCCAACTTCAAACTGTACTACAAAGCAATAGTAATTTTTTTTTAAAAGCATGGTATTGATAAGCTCTAAATGTATGTATTACTATCCACAATATGTAAGAGAAGGAAGATAGGAAGACACACACGGAGAGAGAGAGAGAGAGAGAGAGAGAGAGACAGATAGAGAGAGACAGAGAAGTGATAAAGAACCTGTCGTAGAGGCAGGCTAGGGGAGGGGAGGAATCGGTGACATTGGTGTTGGGAAATGGGCACTGGTGGAGGGATGGGTACTGGAATACTTATGACCGAAACCCAAACATGAACATCTGTTATTATGTATCTCACAGTGATATAATCACTTGTATTATTTGTCTTCCCGTTCATCATTGATTTGCTCGAGCAGGCACCAGTAACATCTCCATATGTCCTGTCACATGCTAGTAGAGCCCAAGGGTATCTGCTTGCTCCAGGAACGTAAAGAGCCTCAAACCATTTCATCAGGTCATGGGAATGAGGTCTATAATTGTTACTGATATTTGGCATATCAACTATGACAAGGGTAGCTTGCCAGGCTCTGCCCGTGCGGGTGGGATACTCTTGTAGTCACCTCTGATCTCCAGCATTTATTGTTGAACTGCACGGCCGCTTGCAGCCACGCAAGTCAGGCTGTGATCAGCTCTTCTGCTGGGTGGAGTTCTGACGAGAGGGGAATCTGGATGTGTAAAATGGCGGCCCTCATGGTGTGGAGGTTCCTCTGGCTTCTTGCGAGGCTCTGCTGGGGTGGCGGGCCAGGGCTAGAACCCACCATCCCTCCGGGTGCCTCGTGATCAGCTGGGCACAAGGAGAGCCAGTAGCAGCTCTGCCCCATGGATGTGAGTCTTGCAGTCCTGCAGTCCAGTGGAATAGAATTGAATATCCTGACACAGACCCTCAAATATATGACCACTTAATCATTGATAAAGGATAAAAAAATAGAATGGAGCAAGCAAAGCCTCTTCAATAAGTGACCGAGTGGTGCTGGGAGAAAACTGGGCAGCTCTGTGCAAGATGGAGGGGAATGAACTCAGACTTCTTTCTAACACAAAGCACAAAAAGGTAGATCAAAATAGATTAAACACCACAATATCAGACCTAGAATCATAAGGTACTTGAAAGAAAATGTAGGCAGAACCCTCCATGACATTAAAGCTAAAGGCATCTTCAGTGATGTAGCATCACTGACCAAGCAAGTGGAGGCAAAGACAAACAAATGGACTACGTTAAGCTAAGAAGCTTCTACACTCAAACTGTAACCAAGATACATAGACATAATGGGAATAATTATTTATTCAATACTCATATATCTGATAAGGGTTTAATATCAAAGATATATAAGGCACTGGTAAAACTTTACAAGAAAAAGTCATCCAACACCATAAAAAATGTTGCAAGGAAATGAACAGAAACTTTCTCAAAGAAAACATACAAATGGTCAAAAGGCACATAATAAAATGTTCTATATCACTAATCATCAGGGAGATGCAAATCAAAACAACAGTGATATATCATCTCATACCACAGAGACTGGCACACATCAAACAAGAACAACCATTGCTGGCTTGGATGTGAAGATAAAGGGACAAAACAACAATGATATATCATTGTCATACCACAGAGATTGATGCATGTCAAACAAGAACAACCATTGCTGGCTTGCATGTGGAGAGAAAGAGACTCTCATTCATTGTTGGTGAGAATGACAACTGGTTCAGTCCTTTTGGAAAACAATATGGGCACTCCTCCAAAAGCTAGAAATTGACCTCCTATATGACCCAGCAATATCACTTCTGGGAACATAAGCTGGGTGCCCCAGCAAACGCAGCAGAAAAGCCATCTGCATGTCTATGATCATTGAAGCACTGTTCACAATAATCAGATTCTGGAAACAACCTGAGTTTTCAAAAACAGACGACTGGATAAAGAAACTATGGTACATCTACACAATGGAATACTATGTAGCAGTCAGGAAAAACAAAGATATGAAATTTGCTTATAAATCGATAGATATGGAGAGTCATACTAAGTAAAATGAGGCTACAGACATAAAAAAGATTACAGTCATTTGTGGAAAAAGAGACTAATACCCATGGACAGTAGAAACAAGGGCCAAGAGAACTGGTTCGTTAATGGAAGCTTGCCACAAGTGGGTGGGCAGGGGGAGCCTAGTCAAGATAGAGAAGTGACAACTATGACTGTGATAGTTGTATTACTCTGGACATGATCTGAATGCTGGAGTGTAGGTAAAGATATATAAATGATAACCTGTCAGTAGTATTGCAAACCATAATGCTCAGAGGGAGAGAGAGAGAGAGAGAGAGAAAGCAGTATCTGCTGCAGAGGCAGACTGGGGTTGGGGATGGGGAAGGGTGGCAGGAGGAAAACTGGGGACATTGGTGATGGGAAATGTGCACTGATGAATTAGGTGCTGGAACATTGTATGATTGAAACCTATTTATGAACAACGTTGTAACTGTGTATCTCAAAACTTTGTAACTATTTCTAATAAAAAAAACCAAAAACTGCATCAGAATTACAATTTTCACATAAATTGATATATTATACTTACTTATTTTAATATCAGAGATTTTATCTAATGAAATTTAATTCTATAATTGTATTAACAGTTATGTCTTTTCTCTATATAAAAATAAACTTTATAAAAGAAAAGAAACTGGTGGTTATGGTAATGCATTTTGTATATTCCTTTATATATAATAGAGAGAGATCAAACCTTTTTCTAAACCACATTCTTCTATAATCCATCTTTCAACTGCTTCAGAAGGCACTCAAAATTTTTAGAAAGAAAATAAGTTTTATTGTGGTGTAAAATTGCAGTTAGTATCATTGGAAATATGACAAAAATATTTTAGCCTCTTACACCAATTCTAAATTATACCAATGCTGAATTCTAAGTATAAGTTCATTTTGTAAATTATTTTCTAGTTTAAACTGAGTTGGACATTGTGAGATTGAAAGCAAAATTACCAAATTCCACCATCTTTGAAATTCCCTTTACCACTTTGATGATTACTCTTCCCTTTCTCAAATTTCAAATTAAAAAGTTTTTGAATACCTTCCTCAGGAATCTTCTTCGATTTGATCCCCTACTTTATTCTCTCAAAATAAAATCATTATTGTTTTAAGTTTTTTTAAAAAATTTTCTTCCCTCCATTGGCTTATTTCTTTATTTTTTTAAATTTTATTATAACACCTTGGAAATCATTCTTTAACTGAATTTTTTTATGTCTGTAATCACTGTATCACTGTCTTTCCGTATATCATTGATTTGCTCCAGTGGGCACCAGTAACATCTCAATACGTCCTGTCTCAGGGGAGATAGCCCAAGGGCATCATCCCGCTCCAGGAACATAAAGAGCCTCAAACCATTCCATCAGGTCATGGGAATGAGGTCTATAATTGTTACTGGTATTTGGAATGTCAAATACAACATGGGTAGCTTGCCAGGCTCTGCCATGCGGGTAGGATATAAAGTAAGAACTAATAGACCAATGTTTTGTTTAGTCAAATATGATGGCCTTATGTATTATATCAAGATCGTAACTTTCAGAAACGTACTTCTGTTATCTTTCCTGCCTCCTTTTTTTTCCTAAAAATCCACTATCAACTTTCTAGTAGGCTGGCCCCATAGATCCTAGTATTTATCCATTCAGTAGTTGCCTGTTGAGTGTCTAGTGCGAGTGTGAGTCAGGCACAATACAAAGCTCTTGGTCCATATCCTCAGGAACTCATAGTTTGATAAAATTTACATAAGAGTGTCTCCTACCATACACTTTATATTAACCAGTAAGGATGCATGTATTTGTTTTTAAATATTAATTAACATTTTCCCACAAAGATTTCAGTGTGACTTGTAGCCAACTGGATATAAACCAAGATTTTCTTCTTGTAAAGAGCAATTTCAATTGGCAAGTCATGAAGCACAGTTCTGTTTTCCCAGCCCTCAAAACAAAAGCAAACAATTTTGGGGATTTTTTTGTAAAGAAAATAAACAGAGGAAGTATGGTAACAGCAAGAATGTCTAGCCAGGGAGGTGGCTCAAGTGGTAGAGTATGGATCTTGCATGGGTGTGCCCCTACCCTTCCGGCCCCCTTTCCACCTTCTGCTGAGAGTGGCCCTCATAAGGGCAACATTGAAAAGAAACTTGAACTCATAGAATAAAATTGATGAAGGAGACAGCACAGCAGAAGCCAATCCACAATCATTATTGTTTTCAAGCTTTTGTTTGCAAAGAGGGAGGAAGATAATTCGAGTACAGCATGGAAACTACCAGGGTGACACCCAGGAATGCTCAAAGGCCAAAGTGGTAGCATGTACTGAACTGAGAATCTTGCACATTCAAGGTACCTGCTCTGCCACTTGGACCACATCCACAGGCCACATTTCTTTTTTTTTCATCTTTATGGACATCCCAATTTTTCCCTATGATTTCTGAGGCTTCAGCATTTTGACCATTCACCTACAAAGAGCAGTAGCAAAACTAAGCGACAAAATGTCCTGGCCACTGAAATTCGAATTCCTTCAGATTTTATTTTATTTAGCAGAACTCACTATAATCAGATTCAAATATGATTTCTCTGGGTTCATCTTTTTTTTAGTATTTTATTATACCACTGTGAGATATACAATTACAAAGATGTTCATGTTTGGGTTTCGGTCATATAGTGTTCCAGCACCCATCCCTCCACCAGTGCCCATTCCCCACCACCGCTGTCCCCGATTCCCTCCCCTCCCTAGCCTGTCTCTATGGCAGGTTCTTTATCTCTTTTTCTTTTTCTCTCTTTATTGGCTTCTTTCTCTATGACTGTACAAGATTCTCTCAGATCATGCTTAGCTTTTGACTCAATTGGAGACAATCACCTGAAAGACAAAGGAGTCCCATACATTCAGTTCTGTATGACTTCAGTACTGTTGATGAGGAAAGCACATAGGACAGGGGAGATCGTACAGGTTTTAAGGTGCATGCCTAACATATAGCGAACCAGGATTTGATCCCTGCACCATGTGTCCTCCTGAGAAACATCGTTTGCTGTGGCCATGGAGATACATGAGCATCACTAAGATGACTTTGCTGGTCCCAGTACCACAGGGTCCAAGCAGCACTGCATGTACAGGCCTTGTTATTGAACCAACAACACAACACAGTTGTCTATATCTAGAAATGGCCCATGGGCACCTCAGCACCACTTGGGGAACTCCCCCACCACCAAAAAAAAAATCAATAATGAAGAAAGGCAGGGAAGTGGGATGGTGACGTAAAAGGGACTGGAGCAGCAGGAAATTTGGTAGAAGTTTGGATGATGAAAGTAAGACAATAAAATAATATTTCAGGAAAACATTTGGAAATAGCTAAGGCAACATTCCAGTATATCTACTTAAGCAAAATTATCCTTATATTAAATGCAAGTGTGCTTTTATGATACCCAAGGAATTAATTTAGTATATACTATTTTTAGATTTTTTTCAAGACTGTGTATGTTTGTGTGTGTAATTTTTCCTTCCAGTAAACATAGAATAATCTATTTATTGTTATTTTCTCATTGGTTTTAGAAAATGTAACAATGGTAAAAGGTGGCAGGAACTTAAAATGGTAGTGTGCTAAGTCTACAAAATTTTCAATACTAAATATCAGCTCTTCTCACTAGGAAGATTTAACACAGTAAGTTGGTTTATATGGTTGGTTTCTTGTGTGTGGTAAATTGTGTCTGACATCTGTTTAAAGAGCATGTGAAACTTTAAAAGACACTAAAGCTGGCTATCCAACATGATGGAATCCGGGGGCCACTGTGCTGTGTGGGTGAGCAAACTCGTCAGTTAACAGTTTCCCATACTTGTCAGCTGTTACTACCTTTTTATCTCTATTCTGTTAACTTGAGATTTGTTCTTAGTTCATGGAAAAGGTCCCCTTTGTTTTCTTCCTACAGATAGAAGTCTCTTGGCAGAGTTCTTCAAAGGCAGTTAAGTTGGTAGCATCATGGAAATTTGGCAACGACTTGAGAACTAGGGCAGATCTAAACATTAGTTTAGGTTATTTTCACAGGCAATTGTTCCACTATTTTTCCATCCCATTATTTTATCATTAGCATGACTCCTCACAGTCATCATTGCTAAGGTGAACCTACTTGTCATTCTTATCATTGTATAGTCTGAGTGATTGTGAAATTTAAATTTAAATTGGTTATATAAACATTATGACAGAACTTGAATAAGTCATCCAAAGGCCTTCTGAATTATTCAGTTTACTCTTCTTTAAAGTTAATACAAAAGTCAAAGCCTTTTGATTAAGCAAAAAATTGAACAACTAGATTACTTTGATGAATTTCATCTCTAGTAATTTTGTCCTTTGGTCTTTTAACTTATTTTAATTGCTTTGAATGCAGCCAAAATCCATATTTACTCTAATCTATTATAGCTGCAAGAAAGAAATGTTATGCCTCTAATATAAAAAATAGGATGCATAGTATATATAGTGCTCTAATCTCACCTTCAACTGGTTGGATTGTTTCAGAGTGATTCAGATTGATACAGATGAAATTAGCACCAGAGTCTTAAATAGTACATTAGACAATAATGGAGTGATTTTAGTTTTACTTTAGAATTGTGATGCACCTAAATAACAAAACGGATATTTTAAGGTTATGTTTTTAAAGGCATAATGTAGAAATCACAGTTATAAAAAATTAAGTCAGTTTTAAAGATTGTTTAAGTACTAAATTCTTTTATTTTTAGACCCTGATACCCAGCAGTGTTTGTGGACCATCAGGGTCACGCTCCAAGTGGTACAGGTTGTGCTGGGATCAACCCCAGGGCCTCATGCACGCACGGCATGAGATCCTCCCCTTTGAATTCTCTCCACACTTCCTAAAGTGCTCACTATTGTAGTCTATCATCCTGTGTCATCACCTAATTTTCTGTCAACTTCAAAAAAAAAAATGAAACTAATCTAAACACATACTCCTGTTGTGTACTCCATTCATTCTTTGTGTGTGTGTTTGGGTATGTGTGCTAAATCCTTTCATGCATTCATTATTTCATTAAGACTTAGCAACAGCCCAGTAGCAAAAACTTTATTCTGAACATGTTAAAAAAAGGGGAAAAAAGCTGAGCATCAAAGGTGTTGCTCAAAGCCACGTATCTGGAGAGATCAGACAAGAGCCAAACCAGAGGCAAGTCATTCAGCAACTCCATCATTCATACATCAATGCTCTTTCAAGGATAGAAGGTATAATTTTAGTAATATCTAAAAAAGTCATACTTTTTACGCTGAAAAGTCTTTAAGTTGTTTCATTTTGTTTAAAATATTGCCCTACTAAGCAATTGTAGGGAAGGGGTATATGGTATTGGAGATCACATTCAGGGCCTTTCACCTTCTAGACATGCATTGTACCAATTGAGCTATCTTCCTAATCTTTTATGTTGGTGGTTATCAAGCTTCTTTTTACTTTTTCTCATTACAAACTCTTACATGAAAAACATATATTAAATAAAACTATAAATTATGAATGTTGAAGAAAGGCAAAAGGCAAAACTGTCAATCTAGCTTTCGCCTTCTACCAAGAGGAACTTTGGTTACCTAAGAGCTTTCAGAAATGTAAGATGTTCTAATGTTTAATAGGGCTACTGTTGGTAGAATATCCAAAATTTCCTCAAAAGTCAGCGCTGCGTAAAAGCAGATGCTTGAAGGACTTGGTGGTCAGTCCCACTGCATGGCACTAAGTCCAGAACTTCATGCAGGTTCAGCTCTGTGAACTATAAAGTTATAGTTTATAGTTAGGTTTTAAATGTGTGGTTTTAAATGTACCTAACTATAAAGTTAGGTTTATAGTGTGGTTTTAAATGTGTCACTTCAAAATCATAAATTTTAGCTTTCAAGATATTTTCCCCTGTACTTTCTCTCCTACCCAAGGATATGAATTTTCTAAGCTTTGAGATACAAGCACAGGTGAGCTAAGGTAGCAGTTGTCAATGAAAACAATTGACATAGCAATGAAAGTTGTTTTCAAATACTAAGACTCCCAACCCCAGAGTTCCCAATTCATTTTACTTTTTATTTTTTAATATATTTTATTATACCAAAATGAAATAAACAATTACAAAAATGTTCGTGTTTGGGTTTCGGCCATACAGTGTTCCAGCACCCATCCCTCCACCAGTGCACATTTCCCACCACCAATGTCCCCGATTCCCTGCCTCCTCCCCTAGCTTGCCTCTATGGCAGGTTCTTTATCTCTTTTCTCTCTTTCTCTTTCTCTCTCTCTCTTTCTCTCTTCCTTCTCTTACATATTGTGGATTGTAATACATATACTTAGAGGTTATCATGTGTATCTTTTCGCCTGTATTTAATGCTAAGTTCTATGTGGTAATAGCACTTTTGACAATTATTGGCACACTGTTCCCTTATCTGTCTTACCTAACCTCTGCTCCCACACGTTTGTGGTAACCTCTGCTTCCACACATTTCCACCTTTGACAAACCTCCTGATCCATGTTTCATCTGACCTTGGATGTTGGTATCATAATATGTAAATGTATATATATATGGTGTGTGTGTATTTATGTCATGCAAATAAATGCAGTCATTCTATATCTGTCTCTCTCTCCTTATGGCAATTTCACTCAACATGATCCTCTCCATGTCCATCCATTTTATAGGCAAATTTCATAATTTCATTTTTTCCTAACAGCTGCATGGTATTCCATTGTGTAGATGTACCAAAGTTTCTTTATCCAGTCATCAACTCTCGGGCACTCTGGTTGTTTCCAGATTCTGGCTATTGTGAATAATGCTGCTATGAACATAAAAGTAGAGATGATGTTTCCACTGCGTGTTTTTGGCTTCCCAGGGTATATTCCCAGGAGTGGTATGGCTGGGTCAAATGGAAGTTCAATTTCTAGGCTTTGGAGGAATGTCCATATAGTTTTCCAAAAAGGCTGTACCAGTCAACATTCCCACCAAAAATGGATGAGAGTCCCTTTTCTCCGCATCCACGCCAGCAGATGTTGCTTTTACTTTTAAATTGACCCTGAAATTGTATTTTTTTGAACCTTCCCCAGATGATTCTTAGGTGGACTCAAAATGGAGGAGTACTGGTCTAGATGTGCCCTTTATTTCCAAATTGATTGCAACTTGTCATTGAAATTGATGTCACAACATCATGTCCTAACATGTCCTAACAAGGACATTCTTCAATATTTCAACCGTTTTGCTCCTGCAAATAAAGAGATTTGGAAAGATAATTATGACAAAATTTCACTCTCTTAGTATCCATGCTACTTATGCACTAAATTTAATCACACAATTATTCTTTTCTACAGAAAACCTGAGTGAAATCCTGATCATTGAAAGGGTTTCCCAGTAAAAAGATTTCATGCTTATTCTCACCTTCATTTCCCAGATTATTTCTATGTTTTATATCAGTCATTCTTAAATGGTGTCTCAAAAATACAGAAATGTAAAACTCAGATCCCTCTTTGATAATAACTGCAATATGTTAGTAGATTCCTTAAGGTCTCATGTGCCTTGTGAACTAATATGTATCAAGGCCCTAATATAGAGAGTGTCTGACTCACAATAGCAGCTCTACTTTTTTGTCTTAATAAAATTATCCCATTTACCCAAAGCAATATTGCAAGCTGAATAGTGATACATATGTAAGGTTCCCTAATATACTGCAGACTACTCATTACAAGAGTCAATTTGAATGTAATATGAAATAAATGGGCAGCTGAAGTATTAAGTGTCTCCCTACAACACCCCAAATTTACCAGTTGGTTAGATGAGTGGTTGGTTTGAGAGATTTATACCATTGAGTTTAAAGATTGACTCAAATAAACTATTTATAGCATCTAGTTAGTATAAGCACAAAACTGTTTTTTTTTTAATTTATAAACACTGTTTCACAGTAGCTTTTTATGTGAGGTATAATATCCTGCCAGTCTAGTCCCAGAAATCCATTCCACACTCCCTCTGAACATACCCACAGGCCAAAACACAGCTTTCCTCTGTCAAAAACATGCTCACTTTCTAAGTTTTCACTTTAAATTAAGTGTCTCTATAAGCAACTGAAAATCAAGTATTTCTGTTTTGAACAGTGGGATAAGGGATCTTAGATATTTTGTATTGGTATATTAAGGTATAATAAAATATGAAAGCCATATGATGGCTCACACATGGGGCATACATAAATATATGTTCACTTGCTACTGAGCAGGACCTATGCCAAAGTCGAGAATCAGGTAACAATTCCGTTGACGTTAATGGGACAATTGCCTTAATTGGCACTATGGGAACAAGATTTCTTATATTTTCAAAGTACAAATTACTATCTGAAAACAGGAAAACATGTGGTGACCAGCCATTAGTAACACATTAGGTGGAAATATGTTGTTTCTATATCACAGCTAAGATCCATTTTACTAATAGCAAAAATGAATATAAAATAAAAACCTTCATGGATAGGTATGTGGGTGCTGTTTACTGCACTTTGAGTAAAGGGGCTGATTTATAAATTGTTCAACCTTGTTTTCTCCTGTTCACTTCTGAGTTTTATTTTAGTATTTAGGATACGACCAACCATCTAGTTTTCTTTGATTTCTCTTTTGAAAATGTGAACAAATCAGATTTGTTGTTTTGCAGGAGAAAATGAGTTTATTAATCTTTAGTCTTGTTCTGTGGCAGAGCCAGCATCAATAAGCAGAGTAAAATGCATTTAGCTTTCAGACTAGGTCTGGACAATAATGACCCTGCAAATAAGAGCTAGAATTCCACATGCTGTTCCTGAGGATCTTGCTGGGGGCTTTTGAATCTCATTTTTACTTTTTAATATTTTCTATTACATTTATATGCATAAAATTAATGCTAACATTCATGTTTGAGCAAAATGGAAGATACTTACAAGTTGCTATAGTTAAAGAACCTCAAGGAACTCCACAGAATACAGCTACTAATCAAGGTTTAGGTTTCCATAGTTTTAGAAAATATGTAGATAGCTAGATAAGTAGATCGATAGGTAGATTTTCTACAGAAAAGTTGAGAAACATCTTTAATTTTAGATTTGAAATAACTGTTCAAAAGTTCATGAAAATATTTTGGGAAACATGATTTAGTAGGAGGTTTCAAGCATATATGAATCTATAGTTATAAGCAGTATTATTTTTGTTATATAATTTTCTGGATCGTTCTAAGATTCAGAAGTTTTGAGAAAAACAAGTCTTTCACTAAATGAGGAAAATGAATAAATCACAGTTTCTCATTTCACAGTTTATAATACAAAGTGATAGTTATCATTTTTTAAAATTGCTTAGGGGGAAACTCAAAATGAAATTGTTGGTGAACATGTTTATTTATAAGCTTAAAGATCTAAGAGATTAACAATAAATTCTGTATCTAATTTTAGGAATGACATCCCAAAGCACAAAAGTATGGGAGTGCCTTGAGTATGTTTAATACTTTTAGCTAAATTTTTATCAATGGCTCTTTTCATCAACCACTCTAAAATAAGCAAATATATGGGCGGAGACAATACTGCAATTAGGTTACTTGCCTCACATGCATCTGACCCACGTTCAATCTCCAACTCCCATACAGTCCCCAAGCACCACCAGGATGATCCCTGAGTGCAGAGCCAGAAGTATGCTCTGAGCACTGCCAGGTGAGGCCCAAAACCCAAAAATAAATAAAATAAGCTAACATAAAATGATTTTTGTGCTGCTAAGGATTTTTTTCCTTCTGGGTTTTGGTCCACACCCAGCAGTGTTCAGGGCCTACCCTGGCTCTGCACTCAGAAATCACTATTGGTTCAGAGGAATCATGAAGTGCCAGGGATCGAACCCACATTGGCTACATGCAAAGCAAGCATCCTGTGGCCACAGTGAAAGCAGCTTGACAATATAGTCCTCCAGGTTCTGCAATATCTAACCTATCAAATACTGAAAATTCTGAACATAAGACTGTGAACTGGAGAGAAGTTTAGGAGAGAATATTCAAATGAACCCATAGACATTTTATACCACAGTATCAGTATACAAATGACCAAGGTCTAAACCAAAGCCATCAAACCATCTTTACCCAATCTGATGCTTCTCCGGACCACACATGATCCCTCTGCAAAGGCTATTTTGCTTGCTATTATGTAAGGCCAAACTACAGCCGACAACTATCTTGCATTCACAAATTTTATTACATAAAGGTTTTGATTCATTTAAAGGTGTTATTTTTACCTCTACAGCAATATCCGTATCTCATACTTTGTAGAAGAAAAAAGGACTTTATTTAAATTTTAGTATTTGTAAGTTAAAATATTATATTTCATTCATATAAAGAAATCAAATATTTTTATAAACATATATTTCTAAGAGGGAAAAATTAAAATATTTTGTAGCTGGTTGAATTTAAGAAACTTACAGGTATTTTCTAATCTTTGCAGTAAATTTTTTTCTGGAATTCTTGAAAGTTGATTTTTACTTTTCCTGATCAAAAGTAAGATTTTTGGAAGATCTTATCTTTATTAAAAATAAAGAAGTTTTCAAACGGAATATTTAATACCTCTTAATCCCAATGTCATGGGATTCACAAATAGATTCTTATATGTGAATTATCTATTAGAATAAAACTATTACTCAATTATTTAATAAGAAGGATTAACTATTTAATTTATCACCTATTCACATAACAGATCTCAGGCCAGAGATATAGCACAGTGGGTAGGGCATTTGCCTTGCACACAGCCAACCTGAATTCAATCCCCAGCATTCCATATGGTCCCCCAAGTACCACCAGGAGTAGTTCCTGAGTGCAGAGCCAGGAATAACCCTTGGCCATTGCTGGGTGTAAGCCACAAAGAAAAAAAAAACTCAGTCTTGAAAGAATTCAGCCTACTATTTATTTGAATATATTACTGTTCTTTTCTCTTTAATGGCATAGAAAACCAGTTGACATCAGCCTTTTGAATAGCATGAAAATGTCTAAAATCTCGGAGTATTGCTTAGCAACTATACATTATACATTATTTAAATAGGAGTAGAACCATTTGGGTAAAAGACTGAGTTTGAAACCTTCAATTATATTGTGATAGCCGTTAATCATAGCTCTTATTTTTAAGATAGCAAGCTTACATTTCTTATGAAATCAGTCATGATGAGCTTTAGTGCCTCATTTTATTTCCCTCAATTTCCCCTTGTTTGGAAAAATTAACAAGAATGGCTGTTTACTTAAGTGGATTACAATGATGTGGTCTTGGTCACTTTTACATTCGTTCTTCAACTCACACTGAGAGCCTTATCTGCTTTATACTTATTCAATCAGTGAATGCAATCATGTAATTATACCCTGATAGACTTAAATGTAAGCTATGAGACATTTAAAATGATAGTATTATCTCTATGATTCTTACAATTATATGTAAATTATTATAAGGACACAGTCAAGTGGTCTTCATTCATCAATATCAGGATTCCTGGGAGAGGTTGCCACAGCTCAAATTTTTTCTGATATAGCTCATATTCATTTGTTCCTTCTAAAATCTTCAGTGCATAAAATATGCTGTAGGGAACAAAAATACATTATGTTAATGTGAACTGTGAATTTTTTTATTTAATGCACCATCAGCCCTCCCTATCCTTGGGCTCTATATCTATGACTTCAATCAACTACAAAAAATGCATACTATCCTTTTAGGTCTACAATGCTTGTATCTGGACGGAACATCTTTTTTGGTGTTCCATAAATAATAAAGTAACAACTATCAACAGGATTTATATTAGGAAATATGAGTAATCTATAGTGATTTTATATAAATAGGAAGATGCACATAGGGTATATGCAAATACTATGCCACTTTATGTTAGGATCTAGAGCAATCATGGGATAGAATTCACATGGGCCCTAGAATAAATCCCATGATTCCTAAAGGGTTGTTCCACACTGTTTTTATAAGTATTTGTAAGCTCATATTTTACATCAGTGTTTCCAAACATGGGATATATGCTTCCTGAAGGGCAGAGCAATAATATAGCAGATAGGGTGCTTGGCTTGATCAATGCTAACTCAGGTTCAACCCATAGCACCACATAGGGTCCTTAGAGCCCTGCCAGAAGTGGTAAACCCTGAGCAAGACCAGGTGTGGGAAAGAGAGGAAAGTCAAGAAAGGAACAAAAGAGTTAGGGAGAGATAAGAAGGAGGGAACAAAAGAGAGGAAGGAAGGAAGGAAGGAAGGAAGGAAGGAAGGAAGGAAGGAAGGAAGGAAGGAAGGAAGGAAGGAAGGAAGGAAGGAAGGAAGGAAGGAAGGAAGGAAGGAAGGAAGGAAGGAAGGAAGGAAGAAGGAAGGAAGGGAGGGAGGAGAGGGGGAGGGAGGGAGGGAGGGAGGGAGGGAGGGAGGGAGGGAGGGAGGGAGGAGGGAGGGAGGGAGGGAGGGAGGGAGGGAGGGAAGCAGAAGCTTCCAGAACGGCAACAAATGTTAAAAGGACAGTATGCCATATTAGTTTGGGAACATTATATGAAGTTTATATATAAAATTTATTCTAATTGCCCACGAATTTCATTGCAACTTTTCTATGCTAATAAAATACATTCGTGAGATAAAAAGCGATTCTCATTGCACATTTGTGGTCATTGGCAAAGCAGCAAAAAAATTCTCCCCAAACAGTTCGTGTTTCCAACTGAAGTGGCCTTGTTTTATCTCCCTCACTGTAAACAAACATCCTTTAATTTCCTTTCAAATAAAACATCCTTTCCTTTGAATCACTGTACAGCTGATTCAAATATTCAATATTCCAACACCAGTCCCACCACCAATGTGCCCTTACTGCCACCAAAGACCCTCGTTTCTGACCCCTTCACCCTCATACCTGCTCCTTTAGCAGGCACTAATTATATTGCATATTAGAATATATATCTCAGAATGGTATTGCTAAAGTCGTAAAGACTTTCCTGGTGTTTTCACTGCCACATTTTTCACATCCCCCATACCCTTGATGGTTTTAGTACTTAAAATGGTCCCTGAGGTATTATTGCTAACATTCTGAAATGTAAGAAAGCTGAGATCTGTCTTCTAATGGTAAAAAAGTTTTCTATAAGCTTTTTTTCAGTCAACAATTATAATGCTGCTGTTCATGTGCTAAATTTTAATAAATCAACAGTTAAATAAATTATCAAAAACAGAAATACATAAAACAAAGCTATAGATTAAATACAGGCAAAAAGATACACATGACAACATTTTAATGTATATATTGGAATCCACAATGTGGATGGGAAGGAAAAGAGGGAGAGATAATAGAGTGAGAGAAAGAAATAAGTAACCTGCCATAGAGGCAGGCTAGGGAAGAGGGAGGGAATCGGGGACATTGGTGGTGGGAAATGGGCACTGGTGGAGGGATGGATGCTGCAACACTCTATGACCGAAACCCAAAAATGAACATCTTATGAACATCTTTGTAATTGTGTATCTCACAGTGGTATAATAAATTATTTAAAAACAATTAAAAAATAAAGAAAAAAGCTATAGGATGAATAGTTGAAAAAGCTGTCTGTTGTAACCAGAGGCTAACAGGAGCCAAACCCTATATTTTCCTAAGATAAATGCTTTGGTATTCACTAAATAAGTATTTTCAGTAACTTTATAGAACTTATAATTTTACAACTAACGAGAATTGACTCTCCTGTTTACTTTCTTTCCTAAAGCCATTTTCCTACATTTCATCATAACCATCATGACCTGTTTCTGAATGGGAAATGTGTTGTCTTGGAAGGTGTTCTGAATCCATTTTTGTTTCTCTTTTCATTGGTGCACAGCATATTTTGGGGAAGAAAAATGGCCCACAAAATGCCAGAGTTTTTTTTTTAATTTTTTAAACTTTATTTGAACACTGTGATTTACAAAGTTGTTCACTGTACAGTTGATTCAAATAGTCAATATTCCAACACCAGTCCCACCACCAATGTGCCCTTACTGCCACCAAAGACCCTCGTTTCTCACCCCTCCACCCCCATACCTGCTCCTTTAGCAGGCACTAATTATATTGCATATTAGAATATATATCTCAGAATGGTATTGCTAGTCATGACCTTTTTACTGAGTTGTTACATGCAAATTGGACCCTCTGTATTATTGCTTTCACTTATTGAGCTTAATAAATATAGTGATCTTCTACTCAATATTTTAACAAAGACGTTAATGTTAATTTCTTACAAATATTCAATATCAACCCCAAACCCACCTCCATTGCAACTACAGACCACAATTATTTCAAATTTTCCCAACCACTGCTTGAGCTTGTCCTAAGCAGACACTCAATATTTTATTTTATATTGCTTGTTTTAGATAATTTGATAAATATGGTTGAGAAATATTTCCTTAGAAGAAAATAAATGAGGACGGTTTAATCTCACGATGGAACCATTGAACAATTAAACCCTTTTTTTTGTTCTTTTTGGGTCACACCTGGCAATCAATGATGATTACTCCAGGTTACTCCTGGCTCTGCACTCAGGAATCATTCCTGGCGGTGCTCAGGGGACCATATGGGATGCTGGGGATCGAACCCAGGTCACCCATGTGCAAGGTAAATGCCCTACCCACTGGACTATCACTCCGACCCCTTGTATAAGAAATTACTGATGTGTTCTTACAGGATAGGCATTGTGACTACATATTTTGCTATTGAATGACTTCTACTTACATCTAGTAAATGTGATAGGGTGCTTGTTTTATCATTGTACTAGAGATTGAGACATCAGCCAGGAATTCTAGAGATTGTAACTGGGTGATAAAGATAGAGTTAAATTTATAACTGGGTGGTGCATTTTGGGGTCAGAAGGCGCGACCACGGGGCCTTCCAAAGAATGGGAAGAAGGAGGAAGGGAAGTCTATCCACAGCTCTGTGAAAGTCTGGAGAATTCATTCACAAAAAACCTGCATACCTGAGTTTTCAACAAATTCACTCGGGGTGGCTCGTCCGAGCAGTGGAGTCCAGCCTTGAGCATGGCGGCGATTGTGATGTGTGGAGATTTTTTAGCTGCTGGGGCTCTGCTGGGACAGGTCTTCCCCAAAACTTTCCCTTCCAAGAGGCCCCTATGTTCAGTCTTAAATGCCAGAGTTATTAACCATCAAATACATATATGTTTCTGAATCTAAATTCAATTATCAGCTGCTATTAAAGTTTTACTCAACTAAATTAGTCATTGTCATTAAATATTTTGGAAATGCACCTAATGATAGGAAGTACAATAAAATTAAATCACTTTAGAGCTAACAACACCTAAAGGAATTTTATATAAAGAGAAACCCACTTTCTGAGAGTATAGACTAGAGTACATAATTGCATGCATCTTGGATTTAGATTTATCTAGAAGTGATGTTTGAGCTGAACAACATCTTAACACAAGAGAAATACCAGGTCCAGAAAAGCTAAGGTGCTTGTTCAAGGCCACCTGCTGGAATGGAGGTGGGACATGCTGTCCTTAGTCTGAGAATGTCTTTCCATTAGGTGGCCCTTCCCACAAAATCCTGTAACCAATTCTAGAAGTGAGCATAAATTTTTTCAATTTTTTTGTGGTGTCATGCCAAATCCATAAGAATTAATTATCCCACAAACATACTCTTTTTATAAAATTAAGCATGCATTGAATTAGAAATCAAATATTCCTTTAATGCCTCAGGGACAGCAGGTAGGGTGATTGTCTTGCATGTAGCCCACCTGTGTTCTATCCCAGCACCCCATATGATCCAGGCCTTCCAATAGTGATACCTGAGAACAGAACAGGAATAAGCCTTGAGCATTGCTGATTGTGGCCCAAAAACAACAACAAAGAAATCAAATAGTCCCTGTGAAGTTAGAATATGAAATTATATTTTTTTATTGTGGCAAATTATTTGTTTCTAAAACATTTAATAAGGGGTATTTCTATGACTTCAATGACTTTAACTGCTTGACAGATACAGGAGTTAAAAAAGAAGGATCTCTGTTGGGGAAGCCGCTGGGGTCCCTAACAGTGTCGGGAAGCAAGCTCCCTCCTACCTCCAAAGCCGGTGGGGAATGGATGAAAACTCAGGAATTCAGCGCAGGTTTTAAAATGCTTTACTGAAACACTGTATGACCAAAACCCAAACATGAACTTTTTAATTGTATATCTTTTTATTTGTATATCTCACGGTGGTATAATAAAATACTTTTAAAAAAATGCTTTACTTATCACAGGTTCAGGCATACAAATCAACAATAGGAAAAACCTGGTGCTTAGGATTCCCTAAAACCCCAGCCACGTGAGGGCCAAGATGGCGGCCACCATGTGTTAAGGCCCTGTAAAAAGGAGAAAAAGACAAGACTCCCAAGAAGAGTGCGAGCCCAAAAAGAGAGCCCAAGAAGAGTGCAAGAGAGGAAGCAGGCTGGTTTTATACCCTGCAACTCAGACCTCCCACTATTATGGGAAGCAGGGAGGGTCTAATGACCTCAGGTAATTTCTCCCTGCGCCTCACCTAGGCCCTTTTATATGCTAATGTTTTGAGCCAAGATCTGCCTGGAAATGCCTTTATAGGGTAGAGAAGGAGGTTTCTGAGATGGCATGCCTCTGTACCAAAGACTATAATAATGCCAGTTAAATATTTCTCCAAGCCTTCACAAGAGTTTCGTCTACTTCACGGTAGTTTTGTATTTTAGCTGCCTTTGAGTTATCAGGGAGCCATGCTTGCTTGCTTGGAGGCAAACAGCATTTCTCTCTGATCCCAACGTGGCCAGGCAAATAGGCTGGTAAGATCTAGCTAGTCTCACAATGATTGTGGTAGCATTAGAGAATATTTATACCAGCCAGTACAGAATACATGGTCAGATAAACTGCCACATTTAAACTACCCCCTATCTACGAAGTGACCTGCAGGAGGCAACCCAGGGAAGATGCAGAAGCTCTTAGTCCTACAACAGATTTCCATATTCTGTTTTGAAATAACCAATAAAAATTTCTTGGAGCTTTAGGAGAAAAGGATCCATTACTTGCCTCACTTTGTCTTTAATTGACAACTCTTTAACTCCCATGAACTTAATTCTAAATCCATGTTGGTCAAGTCTAGAATAATTTTAAGAATATGAGAATAATAGCAGAATTAATGGTGGTAGGTACATAGTTTATTAAAAATATATAAAACAGAAACCAGAGCAATAATGTAGCAGGGAAGGGCATGTGCCTTGCACATGGTCAACCCTTATTAGATCTCCGATGCCCTATAGAGTCCCCCATATGGTCCCCAAGAAACCCAAATGATCCCCTAAGTACCACCAGGAATGATCTCTAAGCAGAGCCAGGAGTAAGCCCTGAGCACTGTCAGGAGTGGCCCAAAAAATCAAAATAATCAAACAAAAGAGCCTATAAAACAAGGGCTGAGGAGTTAACTCCAGTTGTGTAGCTTTTCTGTGGTTCTCGTCCCTCCAACACAACCAGGTTGAGTCACTTCACTGAAGCAGGACACAATCTCTCAAGCCCACACCTCTAGGCGAGCCTTTTATGCAGTGAAAGACTAGCCTTGGGGGGCCACCACCCAGCACCACTGGAAGTGACCCTTACTTTTTAAAAAGTTCACAAAAACAAAGGACAGCCCCAGTTCCATGATCAGTCAGCTATGTAATTATGTTCCTAGGCCTTTGACCCCATTCACTTGCATTTCAAAAGGAAACTACTTAGCTCTGAATCCAGCAACTCAGTTCTTTTTTTGTTATTGTTATGTAGGCAAAATTGACATATACAGTATGTACATTTCGGGTATACAAAATAATAATTTTATATTTTGTATTTGTGTACACTGCAAAATATTCAGCTCTGTAACTCTAATTACCATCTATGACCACCGACATCTGAAACTAGTAGTTTTAGCAACCGTGTTGCACCTGAAGTATTTAAGCTACAGTGCTACAGCTATGTATTACAGAAGACCCAAAAAACACCACCATCTATATTATTGCGAATGGGAAAATTTCATCCTTGTTTATAGCTAAGACATTCTCCTTGTTTCTAACTATATCTTCTTTGTTTATTCACTTACCAATGAACAGTTCATTTGCATACATTTGTAGCATGTAAATAATGCTACAGTGAACAAAGAATTCATTTATAAAAGAAAAAACAGTAATTTGAAGGTACGCTTCTCTTAAATTTCTGATGGCACTCAAATATTTACATTAAATTCAAACATTCGTTCACAAGATAAAATTTTTACTGTGTTTCATTTGACACCCATGAGCAGTGCATTTTCAGGGATGCCATGGGCTAAGGTTCCATTGAAAAGGAAATGCCTGGAAATGCCTGTACTTCTTACAGACCTTTGTTTGGAAACCCAGCCCTTTCTCCGCCATTCAATAACTGACACAAACATCTGATTACAGTAATGTCCACTTAATTATACATTGATGGCTTTTCTGAAGAAAGTAGAAAAGGAACCAAATTGAATGAGAACATATTTATTTTTGAATCCTATAGAAGTGTAATTGAGCTAGAAATTGAGCTCCCATTTGACCCAGCCACACCACTCCTGGGAATATAGCCTGGGAAGCCCAAAACACACAGCAGCAACACCATCTGCACTTTTTATCTTCATAGCGGCACTATTCACAATACCCAGAATCTGGAAACAACCAGAGTTCCCAAGATCTGATGACTGGATAAAGAAACTTTGGTACATCTACATAATGGAATATTATGCAGCTGTTAAGAAAAATGAAGTTATGAAATTTTCATTTAAGTGGATGGACATGGAGAGACTCATGTTGAGTGAAATTAGCCAGAAGGAAAAAGACAGATATAGAATGACTGCATTTATTTGCATGACATATATATATATATATATTTATATATATATATTTATATATATATATAAATATATATATATATATATTTGCTACTGCTATATACTGCTACTTGCTCTCCCTCAAGAGCGGCCCAGCCGCTCACGAGGCACCCAGGAGGGATGGCAGGTTCTAGCCCTGGCCCGCCACCCCAGCAGAGCCTCACAACAAGCCAGACGACCCCCCCAACTCCATGAGGGCCGCCATTTTCCACATCCGGACTTCCTTCTCATCAGGACTCCACCCAGCAGACGAGCCTATCACAGCCCGCCTCATCAATAAATGCTGTATTTAGAGGTGACTACAAGAGTATGCCACCCACACAGCAAGCCTGGCAAGCTTCTCATGTCATATTTGATATGCCAAATACCAGTAACAATTATATTAGGTCATTCCCATGTCTAATATAATGGTTTGAGGATCTTTATGTTCTTGGAGCAAGCAGATGCCCTTGCGCTCTACTAGCATGAGACAGGTCATATGGAGATATTTCTGGTGCCTGCTCGAGCAAATAGATAATGAATGGGAAGATAGTGATAGTGATAGTGATAGTAGAAGTGTAAGGATATATATGAGACAGATGGGCAGCACTAATACAACAGGTAGAGTGCTTGCCTTGCTCACAGCCCATTCAAGGTCAATCCCTGGCACTCCATGTGTTCCCTGACAGAAGTGATCTCTGAGCATAGAGCCAATAGTAAACCTTCAACACTGCCAGATATGGTTCAACTGCCACCCCACCCCACTCCAAAAGAAGATAGATATGTTAAGGTACTGAACTTTTCTTTGGTATATTTTATTGAATATAATATGCAAGTAGTGACCTAAAGTACCTAGTTATAAAGCTTTTTTTAAGTTTAATGAACTTTAACCACACACTGGAAATTAAATGCCACAACTTAATAGCATTAATATTAGTTGGTTTTTTACACTAATATTAATTTTTCTTCCTTTTATACAGCCCTCTTTGGATAGAAACATAGTTCTTTCCCTGTAAAAGTTTTAATCAATAAAAGTTTCTTTCAATTATTTGATACTCGATTCCTGAAACCTTTTTAAAATGATTTTGATCATCCTAGTGAAAGATAAAGAATGACATGATCTTAAAATGAATATAGATATATATTTAAAACTAAAGGCATAATTTTAAATATTAAAGTACACAAGAGTAAAGTAGTGAAAACCTATAGCACACATTTGTCTTTTGGTATATTTTTATTCCTTTCTTCTTAGTTTTCTTCAGCTAATATAAAGCAATATATAAAGCAATAAGCAATTAATTGTGCATTTTATACCCCTTCTGGGTTAACAATTAATTGAGTATTTTGATTATTTCAGGGTTATTCTATCACAAGACTCTCAAAAGAAATAAATAACATGATCTCCTTTTCAGAAATGTAGTGCTTACACATTAGCTTCTAAAAATTACAAGTGTCGCTTAAGTTATCAGTGATAGAGTGTGTAGGAATGGTGTACCTCAGTCTGTTTTAGAAACGCAGTATACTATAATCTTTCCTATAAATTCTCAATTCACATAAAATTTTGACAATGTCTCAGAAGTTCTGCAATAAAGAAATTGGATCCAGCATTTTATATATGTATTTGCAAACATTTTTCACTGAGTCAGGCACATGACAATCTTGGTATGTTTCCCATCTATAGAAATCATTTTGGGAAATTCTGAATTAGAGAGTATGTATTACACTTCATAGTAAACCCAAAGAACTGAAAGTATAGATAGATGAAAAATCATTACTGATGAAAAAAGTTTCACAGGGCATTTGCTTTAAAATACATAAAAAATTTAGATGTGATAAAACACAACTCTGAGGCGCGGAATGGGGAACTCAAGTTTAATATACCAAATTGTTAACCCAGAAGGGGGATAAAATGCATACAGTGATTGTGGAGCACTTTGAATTCCTAAATTATACACATCTGCATTATCTGAATGCTTGTTCTTAGACTACTTACACTATAATACAATGACTTGTGTTTATACTCACATTATATTTACCTAAAACTCACAATGTTTAAAAATATGTATATAGATTTTACTTGCATAATGTATTTATACATGTGCATGTACATATAGACAAACAGGGTTTCAAACAAGTTAAAGCACTAAGGTTAAGTGTTGGTAAACTTTTGGAGACCATATGGGGACCATATGGGATGCCGGGATCGAACCCAGGCCGGCATGGGCGGCCACGTGCAAGGCAAACGCCCAACCCGCTGGGCTATCACTCCGGCCCCAGGTACACCCGGCAGAGCAGAAACCAGCTTTCCCGTTGAACCCCCTGCACTCCATGGACCACGAGAGCAACTTGGACCTGAGTCCACCATCCCGATGGAGCCTCGGAGGAGGCCAGAGAAACTCCCACACCTTGCTGGCAGCGATCTGTGTCACAATCCACACTCTGCAGCTGGTAAGATCTCCCCCCCAGCATATTAATCCACTCTCCAGCCCACAGATTAATCCAGTCTCCAGCCCAGCTTGTCAGAAACCCAGCCTACAAGGACCCGCCCTGCAGAGACCCGCCCTTCAGAGGAGAGTATTTCAAACCCAGGAATGCTTGAGCCTCAGACACAGGTACACCCGGCAGAGCAGAAACCAGCTTTCCCGTTGGCGGCCGCATAGCGGCAGCGGCGATTTACCTCCAAACTACCACAAATATTCTACCCACCCCTCTGAGAGAGCCCCACAAAGCAATGAGAATATAGTGCCCGCATGGCAGAGCCTGGCAAGCTGTCCGATGCGTGTTCGATATGCCAAACCCAGTAACAAAAATGTTTATTTTCCTGACCCGAAAGAGCCCTTAATACGGCAGCAGTAAGAAAGGCAAACAAGCAGTGCCTGATAAAATTTCACGGCTGTCCTAGGCTGCCAAAACGAAGAAGGACTAAAATGACTGTCTGTACTTTCAATGCACGTACACTGGCAACGGAAGCATATATTGAGGATCTGATGCTGCAAGCAAGAAAGATCAAGTACGACATCATTGGTCTGACTGAGACGAGGAGGCGCCAGTCGCATCATGCTGTATTTGACACCGGAGAAGAATTGTTCCTTGGAACATGTGATGAAAGAGGCGTCGGTGGCGTTGGTGTCCTTGTCAACACGAACATGGCTGTCAACATTGATTCATTTGAATGCCTAACAAACCGAATAGGACGATTACACTTGAGGAGATGTGGCCCACTGCCAGCAATTTCTATCTTCATTGTCTATGCACCAACATCCACATACAAAGAAGATGAAATTGAGAAATTCTACATGGAATTGGAGGAGTTCTATAAAAAAGATCACACCTTCTACAAGATCATAGTCGGTGATTTTAATGCCAAGATAGGACCGAGAAGATCGGCTGAAGAACTCCACATCGGGACCCATGGCCTAGAATGGAACGAACAGGGTGAGAGACTATCTGAGTTCATCATGTCCACCAAGACTATTCATGGGAACTCACAGTTTCAGAAGGCTGAAGCAAAACGTTGGACATGGGAATCTCCTGGTGGACAGTTCCACAATGAAATCGACCACATCATCTTCAATCGACGGTTTTGTCTGACCGATGTTGCTGTCGTCCCCAAATTCCAGACAGGATCGGACCACCGTCTCCTTCGTGCAAAATTCTACTTCCCGCAACTGGGAGAAAAGGCTGCAAAGTTTAAGAAGAGAACTCCCAGAACGACCACCAACTGGGAACTCTTTAGCACCATTGCGGCAACATGGGAAGATACCATCATTGATGACATCGATGAAGAATACAACCGACTGGTTCAGCACCTCCATGATTGTGCGAAGAATGCCGAGAGAGAGAAAAACACAAAAGGACGCTTGTCTTCAGAAACTCTCGAGCTCATTTGCCAACGTGGCAAGGCGCGAGCCTCAGGAGACCAAATGCTAACGTCCAAGCTTGCTAAACAGTGCAGAGAAGCGATAAAAGCAGACCTCAAAGACAGAAGAGCAGAAATACTGGAAGATGCAGCAGAAGCCGGGAAAAGTATTCGCACTGCCCGCCTGTCCTTCGCCAACTATAAGACCAAGATGACTGCCCTCCGATGCCCTGATGGATCTATCACATCTTCCAGAAAGGCAATGGAGAAGATTATCCAGGACTTCTACTCAAATCTTTTTGATAGCCACATCCACCTGCCCACATACCAAATTCCACAGGATGGATACGTCATTCCCAACATTCTCCCTTCTGAAATAAGACATGCCATCTCATCGGTAAAGAAGGGAACAGCACCAGGCCCAGACAAAGTCAGACCCGAACATCTGAAGAATCTGCCATCGGTGCTCATCAATACACTAGCTCGACTCTTCACACGCTACCTGTCCGAATGCAAGGTGCCCTCCCAATGGAAAACCAGCAGGACAGTTCTACTGTTCAAGAAGGGAGACATTCATGACATCGGCAACTATCGCCCCATCTGCCTGTTGTCTGTCATCTACAAGCTGTTTACACGAGTCATCCTGAACAGGATTAGCAGAACACTAGATGAAGGTCAATCATGCGAGCAAGCAGGTTTCCGGAAAGGATTCACCACAATCGACCATATCCACACAGTAACCAAGCTCATTGAGGTTTGTAGGGAGTACAAGATGCCGCTCTGTCTCACGTTCATTGATTTACAGAAAGCCTTTGATTCTGTGGAAACTGAAGCAGTCATCGAAGCCCTAGTCAAACAGGGTGTTCAAACCCAATACATCAAGATCCTTCGTGAGCTGTATTATGGATTCACCACCAGGATCTCACCATTCTACAAAGAAGTGATCATTGATGTCAAAAGAGGGGTTCGACAGGGTGATACCATCTCACCAAAACTCTTCAGTGCCACCCTCGAGAACATCATGAGACAATTAGAATGGGAAGGAATGGGAGTGAAGATAGATGGTCGGCAACTACACCACCTCCGCTTCGCTGATGACATCGTTCTAATAACACCAAACATTAGCCAAGCGGCACAAATGCTGGCTGACTTTGACCGAGAATGTGGAAAGGTAGGTCTACAGCTGAATCTGAAGAAAACTATGTTCATGAGAAATGAACTAGTTCCAGAGGCCCCATTCTCTCTCAATGGAACAAACATCTCTGAATGCAGCAGTTATGTGTACCTAGGTCGAGAAGTCAACATGATGAATGACCTAAAACCTGAGCTGCGCAGGAGGAAGAGAGCGGCATGGAATGCCTTCAAAGGCATCGAAGAAATAGCTAAAAGGACAAAGAACCTCCGGCTCCGGGCACATCTCTTCGACTCCACCGTTCTCCCTGCATTAACATACGCCTCAGAGACCTGGGCCCCTACGAAAGCAGGATGAGAATGCTATTCGGGTCTCCCAGAGAGGCATCGAAAGAGCTATGCTTGGAATATCACGCCTCACTCAAGTGAGAAAAGGAATCCGGAGTTCTGACCTCCGTCGCTATTCCAGAATCAGGGACGCTGTCTCGTTTGCCAAGGCATCGAAAATCAGATGGGCTGGACATGTAATGCGATTTGGAGACAACCGCTGGACTAGAGCCGTTACCGACTGGATCCCACGGGATGTCAAAAGATCACGTGGCCGCCCACCTACAAGATGGTCAGACTTCCTTGTTAAGACCCTGAAGGAACGGTTTGAGGCTCTTCATATTCCTGAATCAACCAGATGCCATTGGGCTACATTGGCACGTGATAGGGTCCAATGGAAATGTTACTGGCGCCCGCTCGAGCAAATCGATGAGTAACGGGATTCAAGTGATCAAGTGATCAAACTTTTTGGAGTTGTTTTTTTTCATCTCTTAAATTTTTTGGTTTAAGGGAGGAGAATAATGTAGTTCCTTATTAAGTTTATCTTTTGCTTGGTCAATAAATTAACATGGGATAACTTTATAACTGAAACTAGGTTGATAATCAAACTATAAATAGCCAGGCTATATTCTTCCTAACTATAGTGAGCCTTGTTTTTTCTCAATTTCTTGTTGTTTCTCATTTTCAGTGAGTTCATTTTTTTTAAATGTATTTGTTTTATTCCTTAATATCTAGTAAGTTATTTCTATCTAAGACAAAATAAAAGATACTTTTTAATCTGAAAATATAAATAAGCAATTGAACTAAAAACCATATAAGCAAAGGAGATGTCAGCTTAGATAATTTTTCTCCTTTCCCCAAGATAATATACTTAAGGGAAATTTTTGAATCTGGGAATATGCATATGTATATGTACATATATGTATGAATATACATGTATAATAAGTGCAAAGATAACATGTAAGGCTAAAAGTTATAAAATAGCTAAAATGTATTGTTTCTGTAATATATCAATAGTGGTTGTATGGTTAAATGGTTCATAATCAAGTAGTTTTGGTCATGCATTAATTACCTTTCCTTACTTGGGTAGAAAGCTTGTCTGTGTGTTAATTTTAGCTCTCATCTCATTCCCAATTTGGGTCAGAATTCTCCTTTTCTGAACTCCTCTACAAAGTCCACTGTATTCTGTATTTTGACTTCTGAACATCACTGACAGACTTATTGCAGTTAGAGGCCTTTACCTGTTGATTCATTTCTTGGATAACAAATCCCCAGACTTCAGATATTTAAGTCTAGTTCCCTGTGTTGAAATCAGTCTCAGGGACACAAAATTAGTCTCTTTTATGCTTTTCTTTATTATCATTCCCTTTTCCTGATTGTCTTGCTCCGCTAGACTTCCATGATTCTCAGAGAGCACTGAATAGGAACTTTTGCTTATCTGATGTCTCTGCTGAGTTAGCTGGCAGAAGTTTGAAAGGCCTGCATAAAACACTAGCTCTGGCACAAATACCAAAAAATATTCCTGCCCAAATTTACACATGATTATTTCTCTTTTTTCCCAAATTTTATTTTTGTTGCCCCATACTAAGATTATAGATCAGCATGACGACCAGCTTCCAAGTATTACAGATGCAGCCCTTGAGTGACTATTCAGTCCTTTGGCAACCACCGTGTATGTACTTTATCTGCACAGGTACACATTGTCAACACCATAATCTGAAAATAGAAAAAAACATTGGATTTTACCACATGCAGTTTCAGAAATATTAAATTAGACTTCATATGAGGTGCTAAATATGATATAATGAGTTTTGTATAGAAATTCGAAATGTAATTAAATAAATTTTAAAAAGTAATAGAAACAGAAGCAATTGGTTGTTATGACTTTTTTCCTTGATGCCAAAAGCTATACTGCAGTCCCTAGTTACAGGGAAAGATAATTCTCTAACTGTGACATTTGTTATGACCTTTTATCTCAGCAAACACTTAACAGTCTAAATACAAGCTTCCCTATCAGAAAACTAGTTTTCAGATATTTTCTTTCAAAAATCTAATGTGTGATATGGCCTAGGGCCAGGAGAGATAAGAGGGATAAGGCAACTTAAGTGAGCTCTATTCCCAGCACTTCTTATGATACCTAACCATCTCCAGGAATGATTCCTGAGCACAGAGTCAGGAGTAAGCCCTGTGCATCACTGGATGTGGCCCAAGGAAGTCAAAAAACAGAAAACAAAAATATAGTCATTAAGAATCTACATTTTATGTTCACTAGTGAATATATGAATTTCTATTTGTCATCAAATATATCATTTACCTAATACAAGTTAATGAATAGTAACTGAACTTTTTTATTTAATCCCTAGTAGATAATACTTGTGTCAGCTACGTGTGCAATTAAATTTTACCAAAAAAAAAGAAATCCCGATATCAAGTATTTATAATTATCTCGCAAAATTATGTGCTTATATAATACCTTTATCCCTATCCCATACAAATACAAATCCTTTGTAATTGTCTATCTCTTGGTAATATAATAATAAAAAAAGTTTAAAAAATGAAATCAAATAAATTGGTTCAAAAAAAAGAAATATAAATCCTAACTATGCATGTCAGATCTTATATTTTTTTTGGGGGTCAGGGAAACTTTAGTCCAAGTTCTCTTATTTTCAAGAGCAGCTGATGGACATGGAGAGGATTATGTTGAGTGAAATTAGCCAGAAGGAAAAAGACAGATATAGAATGACTGCATTTATTTGCATGACACAAATATATATATATATTCATATATATATATGTTCATATTATGATACCAATATCCAAGGTCAGGCGAAACATGGATCAGGCCTTGTCAAAGGTGGAAATTATCACAAACGTGTGGAAGTCAGAGGCTGGGTAAGTCAGAGAATGGAACAGTGTGCTACTAATTGTCGAAAGTGCTAATACCAACCTAGAACTGAGCATTAAATACAGGCAAAAAGATACACATGACAACCTCTTAATGTATGTATTGTAATCCACAATGTGGAAGGGAAGGAAAAGAGAAAGAGAGAGAGAAAGAGAAAGAAATAAAGAACCTACCATAGCGGCAGGCGGGGGACAGGGGAAGGGAATCGGGGACATTGGTGGTGGGAAATGGGCACTGGTGGAGGGATGGATGGGTGCTGCAACACTGTATGACCGAAACCCAAATATGAACATCTTTGTAATCGTGTATCTCACGGTGGTATAATAAAATATTAAAAGAAAAGGAAGAAAGGAAGGAAGGAAGGAAGGAAGGAAGGAAGGAAGGAAGGAAGGAAGGAAGGAAGGAAGGAAGGAAGGAAGGAAGGAAGGAAGGAAGGAAGGAAGGAAGGATGGAAGGAAGGAAGGCGGAAGGAAGTTATGATAAAACTAAAAGATCTTATATTTCTTTATTTTCAAATGAGGGAAGAAAAGCTCTAAGAAGATCAGAGATGTGACAAGAGTACTAGATTAATCAAGGTTCTGTAGATAAATGTCACTAATAGAAAACAAAAAGTATTATAAGGGAGCAACAGAACCAGAGGCAATGGAACAGGAACATTAATACAAACAGCTGAGCTTACCTAGCTTAGATGGAAAAGTGGGAGATGGGAGGTCCTTGTACATTAATGTGGGAAACAGGCATTGTGGTTGGTAGTGAGTATGATTTTTGGAATAATTTGTCCATGAACCTATAATTTAAAGTATAGTAAATGGGCTAGAGCAATAGTACCCAAATGGTGCTCTAATCCCTACAGGAGTGATCCCTGTGCACAGAGTGAGGAGTAAGTCCTGAGCAGTTAGCTGGGTGTGGTTCAAAACCCAAAGGAGAAAATATATGTATTTTGATCACATTGCTTCATAAATATAGAAATCATTATATATTATACATATAATTTGAGGAATTATATGTTTATGTATGTAGTTTGAGGAATGAGCCATATCTTCATAATAAATATGGTTGGTAAATATATATAATGAAGAATTGGACTTTACGTTAAGGAGAATAAGTCTTTGATAGCAGTAAGAGCACATTGGTGGTGGGACTGATGTTGGAATATTGAATACCTGAAACAGCTGTGTTGTGAACAACTTTACAGCTTTGTAAATCACAGTGTTTAAATAAAGTTTAAAAATTAAGGAGAATAAGTCCAATTATATATACTGCAGACACAGGAAAGGACATTAAGCCTTTTTTTAAGGCCATTAAGTTATGGTCCACACAGGAGCCTCTCAGTCCAAAGACTTGAGTACCAAAAAAAAAAAGATGAAAAAAACTGATGTTATAAATCTCAGTAAAGAGGCAGGAGCCAGTGAGATAAACTATCCATCAAACAGTGGCACAGAAAGAGGCGATTTCTCTCTTCCTATGCATTTTTTCACTGCCTGCCCTCAGCAGGTTGAGAGGTGATCATCCACTTTGAAAACAATCTATTTTACTGAGTGCATCCAATCAAATGATAATCTCATGTGAAAATAACCACTTTCAGATATTATTAAGCTTGATCTGGGAAATTCGGTGGCCAGTAAGTTGACACAGAAATTGTGTGTCACAGTTCCAAGCTAAGAAGTAGTGAAGCTAAACTAAAATCAAGATTTTGTTGCATCTAACCAATGCTTGTTCGATAGCATCTCCGAGACTCCCTAAATCACATTGAAAAGGATGTACCTTGGGAAACAAAAGAAAGCAATGCTTATTGATTCATAGATGCCATTTCTCCAACATACTACTCTATTCATAGCTTCTAAGTCACGGATGACTAGTTATCATAGTCATCCTTTTGAGGGGATTGTACTTTTTAGGCAATATAAAAGACCCACTCTGACATATTTTTTACTTTATTCAGTGTAAAGAAAACCTTAAAGCCTTAGGATCCACAGTACTTTTAAGAGAAGCCCTGGAGTTTTTTCATACATTGAATGAGGAATATTCTCAGATGCATTTTAAAACATCTGTGCATGTTAAAGCAATTGCTTTTAAAAAAAGAAGGTAGGGATTTTGTAGAAATACTTTAAAAGATTAAATTATTATAGAAAATGATTTTGAAATTTGAGAACACTAAATTACTTTGTCTTGATACTTCACAGTAAAGAGAAATTCTCCAGGAAAGTTTTTAAGCTCTTAAAGAATCTTACAGTGATGGAAAAGTTGCCTGACAAACATTACAGATAATAATACCTTGTTAAATTTCTATTGCTTTTCTCTCAATTATGATTCTCCACCAAGTAAGGTTTTTAAAAATATAATATTCTTCTGACTGGATGATTTTCTCAAATACAAATGACAAAACAGTATAATACAGAAGGGAAACTGCTTTCTTCATCAGTCACAAAGTAGCATTAAATTTATTTCTGAAAAAATTCGAAGAACCTGACATTACATTACCTGCATCTGTCTGCTCTTTAATCATTTTTTATAGAGGGGGAAAGCTTCAGTGTTATACATAACTTTTCCATTTTTAAGCAAATTTTGAATGATAACCTTTAAATCTGAGTTAAATTCTGGAAGAAAAGTACCCGCAGGAAGCCCTCTGAGTCATTAGAACTTGAGGAGGAGGAGACACACATGACAAACTTTTGGGGGATGAAGGACAGAGCTGGAAAGTTAGCAAGAGTTTTGTCAGCCACGAATGAAAATCATGTCATTGCCCCTTCACTCCAAATCAAGGATTAGCAAACTGCAGTTCAGGTACTAAATTCGGTCTATCATCTGCTTTTGGAAATAAAGTTTTGTTAGAACATACCCATGTTCACTCATTTTTTGTATTTTTCTCTATATGTTTTCTCACTACAACTCTCAGGTCCTGTCACTGCAAGAGAAACCATATGTCCCACGATGTCTGAAACGTTTACTATCTGGTTCTGTACTGAAAACTTTGCCAACTCTGCTCTGAGTCGTTGTCCTTTCCTGCAAATGACAGTGACTAGTGAGCAAAGACACAGACTTTCTTATGGCAAGCAATGAGAAATAGTACATTTTTTCCTTTTGATTGTGCAGATGTCACTTAAGGAAACCTCCCAGTTGCATGCATTTTGAAGATCCCAGAAATCAGAACTATTTCTGGTTCTTCAATAGTGTAGTCATCTTGCCACTGCTACCTGAAGAAGTAGAGATTCTGAGTATCCAGAAACAACTAATTTTTAATGTGTATGGTTTAGAGTTCATTTAATGCATTTTTTGAGAAAACAGAAGTATAGTTCCATTCCAAATTGGCAGGTCTGGAGAGATAGCAGAGGAGTTAAGGTGATTGTCTTGACTGACTCTAGTTTGTTCCCTGGCATCACATATGATACTCATCACATATGATACACAACTGACTCTAGTTTGTTCCCTGGCATCACGTATGATACCCTGAATACAGCCAGGAGTGATCATGTGCAAAAAGCTAGGAGTAAGTCCTGAATGCTACTGAATGTGGCCCCAGAAAATGCTACTTTTCACTTTTCATCGTCATCACATTAATTGTATTTTATGTTCAACTGTGCAACTGAAATTGAAACAATTTTTCAGAAAAATCTCTAGAACTTTCAACGAATACTATGTTATAGGAGAGGGTAGCCACATTTTTTTGCATCCACTTTTGTTTCCAGTTTTGTTTATGTCTGCATGGAATCACTAACTTCAGTGGTTTTGGTAAAAATGAACTTTTAGTGGTTAACTATGGATCAGCAGCAAGAACATGGTTAAAAGCTATTTTGGGAGTTAAGAAGTTCCTTCTGACTAGCGTGTGTCCATCAATTGCCAACTTTCTTGGTACATAAAATAATTCAGTGACTCCACACAATTGTGACACAGCTTTCAGCATCCTCTCACCTGGGGTCACAAAGAGCAATAAGTGACATTGTAGGCGTGTCCCAAGAGAAACATGCAGCTCCAGATCCCTTGAGCAGGTACTTCCATGTGTAGTAGTTTTAGGGTTTATGGTTATTACTCTTTGGAGACATATGTCTGCTGAGTTTATTTTTTCCTGATGTTGTACCACATCATAAAGTCTAATGCCAAGAGTAGACTGTCTATTCAAGAAGATTTTGTTTTCTGCTATGAGTTAACTTGACTACTTTAGGGCAAATATAGGAGAGAAATCAGTAGCAAGTCTTCATTCTAAACCCTTGTAACATAATCTGGCTCTCTTAAGTTATAAATTTTTAATTTTAGAACTCGTTGAGGGCCAGGAAAAAGCTCAAGGTTACGTAAGGAGCTCCAGAGCTTGACTTCTTGCATCTAATTGTCCTTCTCAGCACTGCCAATGTGACTCCAGTAACACCAGACCCACTAAGCATGGCTTAGGAGACCCCACAAAAAACTACTCATTGCATGAGAAGTGAAGAATCTTCTTATAACGTAGGTTTAACAAAGATCTACACTCCTATCCCTACAAAATGTGAGTGCTTTCAGGAAACCTATTTTTAAAGAAAAATTGACCATATGGATCTAATCAGTTGAGATGAAAAATTCATAATTTATTTTACTATCAAATATACTACTACAAAACAGATTTTTGCTAGTAAGAGGAAATAACTTTATACGCTTATTTTTTACCTCCTCTAATACTCTTCAAATAAACCTAGATACATTCAGATAATTCAGATACTCTCAGAATTTTTATTTTCAGATTATGTAATGATTATTGTCACAGAGTCAGAGAAATTTACAATCATTAAATTATTTTTTGCTTAATAAATGTACAAACTTTTCTATGGAAAAATGATTTAGGCCAGACAATTATTGTCAAAAAATCTTTTAACATATGTTTTTAACCTCTGACATAGCTCACTTTCTTGTATAAACAAACCCTTTGAAACAAAGCATGGAAAATTTAATCTACATGGGTTCATATTTTCAAAACTATTATACTGATTTATTTTCCATGGTGTCAGCACTGAAATTATCACTTGAAAAGATGTCTTTAAAGGAATACCTCTCATAGATTTTACAAATGTTGCCTCTTCCTTGCCCTTTAAGGGTAACTTTTATTTCATTCATGGCTATAATTAGCCTGTTACACTGTTCTGGCCCCTTTCTACATCCTAGGTAATTAGATTTCGTGTTCATTAGTCTATCTTCCTTGGTCAGCAGTCATTAGTATTCATTTTCATGATGGACAGACACTCTTTCCTTCATATGACTGAAACCCAGCAGCTCCAATGCTACTGCCCATGTATTTGAGGCTGCCTCAGATACTTGGTGTGATAAGGACAGGTACACTGAGACATAGCTCACTGAAGCTGTGTCAAGAAGATTCCAACAGGAGTTACTCCTTTATAATCTCACCCATTCAAATTGTAACCCAACCGTTATAATGTGATGAATGTGATGCTCAATTGTAATTTTAACTCAATCTGGTATTTATTTTCTTGTTATATTAAAGCCAAAGGAACCGTTTGACACGATCTCATTTAGAGCTGTGAACAACCTTAGAGGCAAGACATGCAGATATGTGGACAGGGTTTGGGACAGAAAACAAGAGCTGGGCACCAGCTGACATTTGAGTTGCTGACTGGCTGAAGCAGGAAAAGCAACCCAGAGAGGATTAAGGTCTGTTATTACATCACATTATTATATCACAGCATGTCATTGTACAGAAAATAGAAAGGAGACAGACCTTCCCAGAGGGTCTTTTGAAAGAATAGAGGAATTAATGTCCTGATGGAAATTTCACAAGCCAGAAAGGAATGTAGTTATGACAACAAGAGAAAGGAACCATGAGTTTAAAACAGGATCAAAGCAAAAAAAAAAAAAAAGCACAGTTATGCTAAAGGAAGAAGTTCTGGAAGGCCTCTGAAAGCTGGATTCCAAATGCACTATTGTTTTGACTGGATAGATTATGCAGTTTCACTTTTGAAATTCAATATATGCCATATTTTGTAAGTCCTTCCTGGCGCTCTGTCCATGCTTTCAAATTTTCCAACGCCACAATATCTGACCCTGTCCTTCTCTGTTGTGCGTTTTCCCTGCTAAGCAGGAAATACTCTGTATTTTTATCTACTGCATTGTTTGTGACCTCTGTCTTCCTACTAGGATATATTTCTGTAAGGGCATGGATTTTTCTTCCTTTTATTCATTTTTATACCCTCTACTATACTAGGACACCTAAAACACTTCCTAATTAACAGTATGCCCTGATTTACCATGTTACATAAATAAATGAATTTTTACAGCTATAAAGTGGAAAAATAATAGAAGCAAATTTACTGCCTTCAAATAAGCAGAAGAGCTCAAAATTTACAATAACTAAATTCAGGAGCCAGAGAAATAGTACAGTGAGTAAGGTGCTTGCCATGCACCAGCCAACTTGGGTTTAATTCCAGCACCCCATAAGGGTGCCCCAAATCACCTCCGGAGTGACCCAAGCACAGTGCCAGAAAGAAACCCTGAGTATCACCAGATGTGACTCAAGACCAAAAAAATAATAATAAGTTCAAATAATGTTTTCTCAGAGAACAATGCATAGTAACAGACAAAAATATCAGAATGTTTTCTTGTTGTATTATATACATATATTGTTCCCTTTTTTATATTTATATGCAACATATGAGTGAGATGGGCTAAAGTCACCGGGTTTCCATGGAGATGGAGCTGGGGTCCCTTTCCCCCCTAATTCTGTCTCATTCAGGAGGCCCGTGGACCCACCCACAAACTGCTCTCAGGCTGTCGGCTGTGAACCAGAGATACAGATACACAGGGCCGAGCTGCTACTGTCTCTCCCTGTTGCATGCAGCTGCTTTGTGGCTGCAGGGTTCATCAGTTAATGCAAGAACTGAGAGCCTACCTACTAACGAGTGTATCCCACCAATATAGCAGAGCCTGACAAGCTACCCGTGTCATATTTGATATGCCAAAAACAGTAACAATAATAGACCTCATTCCCATGACCTGAATGAATGGTTTTAGGCTCTTCGTATTCCTGGAGCGAGCAGATGTCCTTGGGCTACACTAACACACAACAGGGATAAATAGAGGTGATACTGGGCCCACTGAAGCAAATCGATGAACAATGGGAAGACAAGTGATACAAGTGATAAATGGGATATTATAGCATTTGTCTTTTTCCTCTAGATTATTACACACATATCCTCTTCTGATTGCACTTAAGTTGTAGCTAAACACAAGATTTCATTTTTTTTCTTGCTGCTGAGTAATATTCCACTCTGTATTTGTACCACAATTTCTCTATTCACTTATTTGTAGTGGGATATTTGGATTGTTTCTAGGTTTAGGCTATTACAAATAGTGCTGCAATATATGTGCACATACCTTACTGAATTAATCTTTTTATATTATTGGAATAGAGGTCAAGGACTAGTTATAATGTAGTTTAGCTCTTAATATTTTTAAGATCTTCATACTGCTTTCCATAAAAATTGAACCACTAACATTCCACCAACAATGATTTAGTATTTCTTTTCCACCAAGTTGTCACCAGCACTAGTTGTTTCCCAATTTTCTGATATAGGCAATTCTCACTGGAATGAGATTTTTATCTTACTGTTCTGATTTCCTTTCCGTAATCTGTCATAATGATTATCATTTACTCATAATGAACACTCTTCCATGAGCTGTTGGCCATCTGTATATTTTGTTGTTGAAGTGCCTAACCATTCCGATCCACGTTATTTTAATGTTTTAATTGAATTGCCATGACTCAATTTTAATAGAATTTTTTCTATTAAAAATTCTACTTTAATTGAATCACATTGTAACATAGTTACAAAGTTGGTGATAATTGGGTTTTAGTCATACAATTTTCTAACTCCAGTCCCTTCACCAGTGGACATTTCACATCACCAGTGACCCTCCTGCCAGCCTGCCTCCATAGCACTCTTTTTTGCATACTCACTCACTCTTTTCTCTCTTCTTTACTCTCTCCCTCTCTCTGTCTTTCTCTCTGTCTGTCTATCTCTGTCTCTCTCTCATTTTGAGCATTTAGATTGGCAATATAGGTACCAGAGGTTTGTCATGTAAGTCTTTTTACCTCCTTTCAGCACCAGTTTTTATTCAGAATGATCATTTCCAGCTATCATTGTCAAAGTCGTCTCTTCGTCCGTTTTAACTGTCCCCTTAACTGCTGCCCTGTGGTATCTTCCAACAATGGATTAGACCTGATATGTTTCTACTGTCCTTGTGTTTTAGTTTCATACTATGTTGTTTTTTTTATTCCACAAAATTATACAATCAGTCTATGCCTGTCCCTCTCCTTCTGACTCATTTCTCTCAGCATGACACTCTCCATGTCTATTTGCTTATTAGGAAATTCTATGACTTCTTTTTATGGCAGCTGCGTGAGTATTCCATTGTGCAGAGATGGACCATAGTTTCCTATCCAATCACCTGTCTTAGGCACTTGGGTTGTTTCAAAATTCTGCTGTTATGAATAGTGCTGCAATGAACACTGATGTGCAGATAGCTTTTCTGCAATTGATTTTGGGCCCTTATGGTATATTCCCAAAAGTGTTATTGCTGTGTTGTATGAAAGCTCAATTTCTAGTTTTTTTGAGGTATGCCCATATTGTTTTCTGAAAACTGGACGAGTCCTCATTCCACCAATAAAGCAAGAGAGTCCCTTTCTCTGAGCATCTGCTCTAGCACAGGTTGTTCTTATTCTTTTGAATGTGTGCCAGTGTCCGTGGTGTGAGATGATATCTCATTTTGATTAGCATCTCCCTGATGATTAGTTATTAGAGCATTTTTTTCATATGCCTTTTGACCATTTGAATTTCTTCTCTGTGGAAGTTGCTGTTCATTTCCTCTTCCCAGTTTTTCATGGTGATAGATGTCTTTTTCTTGTTAAGTTCTACTCGTGCATGATATATCCTGGATATTAACCCCTTATCATACTGGTATTGGGTAAATAATATTTCCCATTCCATGGGCTGTCTATGTATTTTGGTCACAGTTTCTTTTGCAGTGTAGAAGCTTCTTAGTTTAATGTAGTCCCATTTGCTTATCTTTGTTTAAACCTTATCCAAATTTTATAGGGTTGTTATTTGTATTCAAGTTGTTATTTTTTTCAAGTTTTGTGAGTGTTTATATCCATGCATCTTAGATAATAGCTCTTTTTCAAATGTATGTTGTACAAATATTTTTCTCCCATTTAGTAGGGTATAATTCTATTTTATTTTTAAATATATTTTATTATACCACCATGAGATAAACAATCACAGAAATGTTCATGTTTGGGTTTCGGCCATACAGTGTTCCAGCACCCATCCCTCCACCAGTGCCCATTTTTCACCATCAATGTCCCCGATTCCCTCCCCCCTCCCTAGCCTGCCTCCATGGCAGGCTCTTTATCTCTTTTCTCTCTTACTCTGTATTATTCTATTTTTAGTCATTGTTTCTTTTAGTTCAGAAGATTCTGTTTGTATAGAACTATTGGTTATTATTGTGTTTTCTTTGCCAAGGGAAAGTTCTGCCTCTGTTTTTCTCAATTATTTTATAGATTTGGGCCTAATATCAAGCTTCCTAATTTATTTGCAGTAACTTTTCATGCATGATGTGAGATAGGGAACTATATACATTTTAAAGTGGTTTTCTAGCTTTTCCGCCACTTGTTCCACCTAATTCAACTAACCCCTTTAACCCGTTACAAGGATATGTCTCAAAATTTATCTCAGACTCTCAATTCTATTCCATTGATCTGAGTACCAGTACCATATTTCAGTACCAAACTGTTTTTGATTACTAGAGAATAGTATAGTTAAAGTCATGGAATGCTAAACAGTATTTTCAATATCAACTATTGCTCCAAGAAAAGTCACAGAATATCCTTTCCCAGGTGAGAATTGGAGGGATGGTTTCTAGATTACAGATCTATAGCTCTTCTAGAAATCCTGTTCTGTTGACTTGTTCTGTTCACAAGACTCTTCCTCATCCATTCCACACATCCTATATTGTTTCTACATTTATTAAACTAAAAATATGTTTTGACTACTGCTTTAAAATAGAAATTTTCCATTTATCTTTGGCATACCAGACTTTGTTCTGTTTTATTTTGTTTTTGTTTGCGGGCCACAGTGATGGGTTCTCAGGTCTTATTCCTGGTTCTGTGATGAGAGATCACTTCTATAGGGGGATCAGAGGACCATATAAGATGCTGAGAATCAAACCCAGGTTTGATTGGTGTAAGACAGCATCTTACCCACAGTACTGTTCCCTCAGTCCTATCTGAGTCTTTTTAGTTCATTCCATACTAATTCAAGAAACTTAACCTACAATAGGCCAAAAGATAAGAAAAGTCTGAAACTTCCCATCTTTTGAGACACTTCTCAGGGAGGCTGAAATTCTTTTTTTTGTTTGTTTGTTTGTTTGTTTCTTTCTTTCTTTCTTTCTTTCTTTCTTTCTTTCTTTGGGAGCCACAACAGCATTGCTCAGGGCTTATTTCTGGTAGGGCTTATCTGTGGGTGCCAATGATTAAACCCAGGCAAACTAAAGTGCCTTACCAACTGTACTATCATCTGGACCCTTTATTTTTTTTCTAAAATGTACAAAATAAAGACGACATAATGCAAATAAGGTGCCAAAATGATTAATCAGAAAATAATTTTACCGTGATAATAGTTTGCAATAGTGTTAATATTTATTATGTAATTTGTTAAATTACAAAAAAAAATAATTATACCACATCCACCATCAAGTGCCAATATCCCTCTACACTATCTCTAGGTCTCTTGTCATCTTATCCTGTCCCTGTCCACCCCCTTCCTGAAAAAATCAACTCTGTAATTACAATAGAAATAAAACTTTGAAAACCCGGAATGAGACCTATAAGGAGGAACTTTGGAGGGGTGGGGATGGGTGTTTGGAAGAAGTTTCAAAGGAGGCTTTTGTTCCAATCTTGCCTATCCAGAAATTATCCCCCAAATTTAAATATTTAACATATTTAATCTATATTTTTTAATTTAGGAAGAAGAGAATTGAAGGTATGTTATAAGAACACATTTAATTAAAAATAAAAGTCACAATCTTTAAGAATAATACCAGATGAACTGATAAACTAGAGTACACACAATACACACACACACACACACACACACACACACACACGCACGCACATCACCACACCACCACCAGCACCACCACCACCACCACCACACCACACCACATACACTTTAAAACAGATTTTTTCATAAAGGCCTCATGGGAGCAGGAGGAGTGGCCCTCCCACTGACATCCTGTCTGGCACCTGGCACTTGGAGTGCTCTATTGGTGCTTGGGAACACAATACAATTCCTGTTGTAAGTGAGGGCCATGCTGCTCTGGGGATCTAACTTTGAACCAGGTTTTCCTTTTTAACATAAAAGGCACAGTCTTTTAGGAATCGATATTGTTACATTAGCTCAGGAAACACTTTTCAAATCCTAAACTGTTTATTCTTTTTCACCATAAAGGTTAATATTTCCAATTAAAAATGATTTTTGAGTATATTTTATCCCTCTAAAAAAGATCTTAAAGCAAAAGCAAATTCAACAATATATTAAAAATGATCATGCATCACGACCAAGTAAAATATTTTCCCCAGGGATCAGATACACATATGTGCACTCTCACTACTGTTTTTTCAGTATATCATTTGAAATCCTAGTCAGAGAAAATAAGTATGATACGGAAGTAAAGGAATGGAGGAAGTAGTAGAGCTATCACTGTTTGCAAATGACATGAGAAATATAAAAATATTTAATATTCTATTAAAAACTATGAAAGATTTTAGAGAAATAGTACAATGGCAGGGTACCAGCCTTGCATGCAGTCAATTCAGATTTGATTCCCAGAACACTATATGATCCTTCAAGTGCTGCAAGCATAATCTCTGCAATGCAGAAACTAGGTGTTACTGTTAAAATACCCATCTTACTAAAAGTATTAAACAGATTCAGTGAAATATCTCCAAACATTTCTATGGCATTTTTCTAGGAAATAAAACTAACAACTGAAATTTGTATGGAGCTAAAAAGATCCAAAAAGTTAAAGCAATTCTGAGCAAAAAGAGAAGAAAGGAAGCATCACACTCCCAATTTCAAACTTTGTTCTACAAATCAATAGTAATCAAAATAGTGTGGTAGTAGAATAAAAATAGACACACACCAAGGGTAATAGAATTGAAAGCCCATAAATAAAGTCTCTCATATATAGACAGTTAATTTACAGTGAGGAAGCTAAGAGCATATAATAAAGAAAAAAAAATCTCTTTAAAACTTGCTGTTGTACCATTATTGGACAGTTAAATCCAAATGTCTGATTATTTAGTTTTCCCTAAACTGCTCCAGGACTCTGAATTACCAACTGTGTTCTCCACCTTATTATGTAATTTTTCTTTTCACCTTGAGTGAAAACGTTTGGGTTCTTCCCTATTTTAAATTCTCTTCATTCAGAAGAGAATAAATAATGGGAGAATGGTTCTTTAACACGGGGTAGTGAGGTAGCATTGCAAGTATAAAAAAATATAATATAGAATTTTGTAAACCACATTATCTCAATACAAATAGGAAAATCCTACTTTTAAGATTTATATTCTAAAAACAAAAAATAATATACTTACTCTCTGTTGTTAGTATATACAAGTGTTGATTTATGATGAATATATAATGGTATGCAATGTTATTTTAATACAAGTACTTTTAAATTTTAATAAGTTATAATTGTTCAGACTGATCTCAAAACCTGGAGCACATGTGCCTTTCACCCCCTGATTTTCAATTCCTGGCACCACATAATCCCCCAAATTCTGCCAAGAATGTGCCCCAAATATTCAGTAGTAGTCCCTGAGCATAGCCAGATGTGGCCCAAAAGCCAAAAATTGGTGCCAGGAAATGAGAGAGAATGAAATTGGACTGATGTCTCACACTATGCTAAGAAGTTAATTCAAATGAATTAAAGATTTGTATGTTAGTTTCAGACAATACATACACTGAAGAAAACATGAGTAAAACTATGATTGGGACTGGAGTCATAGCACAGTGGGTAGGCCATTTGCCTTGCATTTGACTGACCCAGGTTCAATCCTGACATCCCCTATGTTCCCCAAGCACCACTAGGTAATTCCTGAGTGCAGAATCAGGAACAATCCCTGGGTATTGCCAGGTGTGACCTTAAAAGCTAAGAAACAAAAACAAAAACAAAAAACTATCCATGATCTTAACTTTAGAGATATCTTTGGGAACTTGATACCAATGGCAAAGAAAAAAATAAACTATTGTGACTTCATTAAACTGAAACGGTGGGAAAAATACTCACACATTATTTCTTACATACAGGTATTCACATTAATATTAAATATACTTAAGAAATTTATAAAGTTGAACAAATAATAATGCAATCAAAAATATGTAAAAGAACTAATAAACTAAACTTTGACACTTTATCAAAGAAGACATACAGTGGTCAATGGGCATATGATTAAACCTGCAAAGTCACTTATCAGGAAATGCAAATCAAAACAAACAGCAAGATAAATCTTTCAACAGTGAGAATAACCTCTACAAAGGTCCAGGAAAACACATGCTCATAGCGTGAAAACCATACATAGTATTGTGTGAATGTAAATTATACCAGTTTCTTTGGAAAATAATAAGCAGATTTATCAAGATATAGAAAATTGAGTTACAAATGATCTAGCCATTTTATCCCTATATCTATCCTACCCATAGATTAAAAAAATAATAACTACTCAAGGGTCTGGAGATAGTATAGTAGGTAAGGCAGTTGCCTTTATATGACTGACCCAGGTTGGATTCCTGTCAGTCATATAGTTCCCTGCTTGACCTGAAGTGATCCATTAGCGCAGTCAGTAGTAAGCCCTGAGCACAACCAGATATGGCCCAAGAACTAGATCGATCAATCAATCGACGGTCATTTGGTCATTCGTCGGTCGATCGATGATCCATAGGGCGTTAGATCGATAAAGCGATAGATCGACAGGCGATAGATCAATAGGCGATAGGCAATAGATCGATGATAGATGGATGGATGGGATGGATGGATGGATGGATGGATGGATGTGGATGGATGGATGGATCTGTGGATCGGTGAATTGGTGGATAGATAGAGATAGATAGATAGATAGATAGATAGATAGATAGATAGATGATAGATAGATAGATAGATAGATAGATAGATAGATAGATAGATAGATAATAGATAGATAGATGGATAGATAGATAGATAGATAGATAGATAGATAGATAGATAATATTCAAAATATAGTCATACATAGATACCTTGTAGTGTTCTTTATAGTCATCAAGATCTGGAAGCAATCCAGAAAGTCCAACAACAGATAAATGACTAAAGAAGATGTTGTTTATGTAATATTTGCATACAATATTCTATTATGCTCTAAGATAAGATAAAATTTTACCTTTTGCTCTGTAATGTAGATGGAACTGAAGAGTCTCTTGCCAAGCAACAACCATATAGAGAAATACAATTGAATGATTTACTCATATGTCAGGTATGAAGAAGCAAAAAGAAGGAAAATAAACTTGAATGAAGACAATCCCTTGGAAACTGACCACAGAATGGGAGGTTGCCAGGTGATTGGTAGACACTCAAAGGCATAGAGAGGGTTTAATAAACATTGGGGAAGAATATTACTTAGTGGTGGGCAAGTTGTGATAAGCACACATTCCAAAAAGTTATAATTGGTAGCCCTAAAACTATATAGTGCTATTAACTAATATAGCTAAGCAAGTTAATGTCATTAAGAAAAATAAAGTTTTTCAATAAGAACATTTTTCATGGGCCATTTTCTTTTTTTTAAATTTTTATTATACCACACACAGAGATAAGGCAATTACAAAACTGTTAGTATAGGTTTCAGTCACACAGTGTTCCAGCACCCATCCCTCCACCATTGCACATTCCCACTCCCACCAATGTCCCCTGATGATTTCCTCAAGCTCCTTCCATTAACCCTGCCTACTTTCTCTCTCTCTCTCTCTCTCTTTTTTCACTTTCTCTATATCCTACCTCTCTTTTTTTCTCTCTCTCTCTTTCCTTCTCTTACACATTGTGACTTGCAGTACAAACATTTAGAGTGTTACCATTGAGATCCCTTTACCTATATTTAATGCTCAGTTCTAGGCTGGTATTATCATTTCCAACAACTATTGCTATACTAAGTCCCTTCTCTGTCAAACCTACCTTTACTAGAACACACTTGCAGTAGATTTCACCCACTGAAAGTCTCCTTATCCATGTTTTGCCTGCATAAGGCCATGTTCAATGATCTGTTGTTTCTGGTTCAGGGTTTATATAATGAACATATGAGTATAGCTTGAATAAAGTAAATATTAAATATTTGATATTACAGTCCATAATATGTAGAGAAGGAAGAGAAAAAGACAAAAAGAGAAAAGAGAGTGGAGAACCTGCCATGGAGGCAGGCTAGGGGAGGGGATAGAAATGGGGGACATTGGTGGTGGGAAAACAGGTACTGGTGAGGGATGGAATACTAGAACACTGTATGGCCGAAACCAAACATGAACATTTTGTAGAATTGTCAAAAATAAAATATAAACTTCTAAATATTGAGATTTGTGAATAAAAAATTCAAGAAACTTCCTGAGTAAATTTAATTTGAAAATTATAGTAGCTCCAAATGTCAGATACAAAATTAAAATAGTCGGTGTATCTGTAAATAGTAAAATAATGACTTCTGGCGTCTATATGTGGGTGAGTTCAATAGCAACTACTAGAAATTTTCCAGATATATTAAACAAAAGATTTATAATGAATTCATAAGAACACCTACAATTACTGGAACACAATGCAAGTTCATCAAGAGCAAAGCAAATTAAACTGTTATTCCTATTTCTATTCAGCAAAATAATAGATTAAATGTCTTGACTTCAGCAAAGCACCAAACATGTTTTATTATATCCCTTGAAGTTGAAAAGGATTCAAGGGAATGATAGACTGCAAATCATTAACTAGTAAGAAACCTCCAGAGATGAACCATAGGGTATATATAGAAAATTCTAGGCTCAAATGGATGAGTAGGGATGTTTTTGGAGATCATCAGAGTAGAAGTAGATAGTCTAAGCTAGGGATACATAAATCACCCAGCATTAAGATAAAAATGTACAGGTAATTCAAGTAGGATAATCTATTCGGTTTCATTTTACTTGAAGTAAATTTGAGGTCTATGGTATCATTTGACTCTTTAAAAAGTAAGTCCAACTTGTCGGGTTATGGACTACCTCCACTATTCCTGTTCCTCCAGAAGGCCCAGCAGTATGCCTCCTTCCTAAAGCTACTACCCAGTTTGAAAATTTCCTACAGTTTCTATAATGCTCTTTAAAAAAAAACTTGGAATTCCTGGACTGCACAACTTCCAATCTCAAATTCCACAATGCTGATAAACTGAGTAGCACACCACATTTCGGACATGTAAATTAGAAGGCAACCAGCAAAAGCAAACACACAATGCCTACCCTGTAACAACATACTAGTAATTTCTTTATACAAGGGCTTAATGGCTCCATAGTGAGATTGAACAATCTTTACTAGCTTTCTTCTAAGGGGAAACATTTCTTCATCATTTTTAGCAAAGTCCTCACTAAATACAATAAAAAATATAATTATTGAGGGCCTGTATTTGGAAATAATGGTAGTAGGAAGGTACATCTAGTGGCAGGGTTGGTGTTGGAATATTGAATGTCTAGGAGCAAATTATTTGAACAACTTTGTTAAAAAAGTAAAAAAATAAATAACAAAAAATAAAAAGAATACAACCTTAGATTACAATTGATGTTCCCATTACAAGAAAATGATAGATAAAATTACGTCTTAATGACTCTTCATATTTAAGCCTAAAGTATACCCTAAATACCCTATATCATCGTATATGAATTTCAGCTTCAACAAAATACAAAAAGTACATGTGGATAGAACTGAAAAATGTATTTACCAATCCACTGATTTTCTCCCAGGGCTAGGAGTTAGTTTGATTTTGTTTGCTGGTTCATTTGCTTTAGTTATCTGTATTTCACATATGAGACACATCCATTTGGTAATTATACTCCCTTTCTTCACTTAATGTAATACTCTCAGGTTCCATTAATTTTGTCCTAGTGGTATAATTTCACCTTTTTAATAAAAGAATAATATTACATTATATAGGTTTATGTATTTAAATATATAATACCTTAAGTTAGTTATTTGTTGATAACATTCTGTTATTTCAATACTTTAACTATTGTAAACAATGCTGCTAGAAACAAAAATTTTTTTATTAGTGTTTTCATATGTTTAATATAATACCAGAAGTGTAGGGCCATGGAGGAATTTCTATTTTAATTTTTTAAGCATATCCATCCCTTTCTCATAGAGACTGTGAATGTCACGTACATCCCACCAGCGATGTGCTATCAGGTTTCTTTTTCTTTATATCCTCACAACCCTTTATTTTAAGTATTTTGTGATCTGGGTCATTCTCCAGCGCAATTGGTGATTTCTCATTGTGGGCTTTATTTGCATTTTTTCATGATTATAACCAATGTTAAAAACTTTATTTTCTGTGTTGGTGAGCCATTTATATGTTTCCTCATGTGTTTTTTTTTCTATTTTTTTAGATTAGAGCGACTTTTTGATGTGTAGAAGTCTTTTATATTTTGACCCAGCTCTTTGTCCAATATATGAAGTATAAATATAGTTTCCCAATTTGAATGACTTTTTCGTTTTCTGATCATTTCTTTTTGTGGTATAAAATCTTTTAATTTGATATAATCCTATTTGTTCTTTTCTGTTTCCATTATCATTGGAATTTGAGTCTCAAAATACATCTCTGATGTTGACAACCTGGAGTATAAGCTCCTGTTTGGGGTTCTAGTGTTCAAAACTCTAACTCATTTTGAGTTATTGTTTGTATAGACGTGTTTAATCAATGGTTCTTTACATTATTTTCATGTTGCAGTCCACTTTCTCCAATACTGTGTGTTGAAGAGATATTTTGGTTTTTCCTTTTCACCAAATACATAAAAATACTGTCACTGTCACTCTTCCCGTTGTTCATTGATTTGCTCAGCGGACACCAATGTAACATCTCCATCCGTACTGTACTTGAAGCAAGTGGCCCAATGCATCTGCTTGCTCCAGGGACAGGAAAAGAACCTCAGACCATTCTTAGGTCATGAATTGAGGTCCATAATTGTTACTTGTTTGGGTATAACAAATAAAACACGGGTAACTTGCCAGGCTTTTGCCAGTAGGTGG